>CM032404.1:11529758-11544758 GCA_019049475.1 Eueides isabella
CACCAGATGCCCATATCGTCGTCGGTGGCGTCAAAATTGACGTCAAAAGGAGCATGAAGTACCTCGGTCTTGTTCTGGACGGCCGGTGGAGTTTCCGGGGCCACTTTTCATCTTTGGCCCCGAAACTGTTGAAGACGGCGGCGGCGTTGGCGCGCCTTTTGCCCAATGTGGATGGGCCGAGCGCCTCGAGCCGTCGGCTGTACTACGGAGTGGTCAGGTCGATGGCCCTCTACGGTGCCCCCGTATGGGCGGACGCCCTGGACCGGCACAACATCACTCTGCTGCGACGGGCGCAGAGGGTGATGGCCATCCGGGCGATACGGGGGTATCGGACCATCTCCGGTGAGGTGGCGTGCGTGCTGGCCGGAGTCATGCCGTGGGACCTGGACGCGACTGCTCTGGCGTCGGTCTATTGCCGGCGTCGGGGCCTCGTGTCCGGGGCCGCGGCAAGGTCAGCACCACAAGAGGAGGCGCGGGATGCCGCATTGGAGGTGTGGGAGTCCCGGCTGGCAACACTAACCGCCGGCCGGAGGACGATCGAGGCTGTTCGTCCAGTCTTCCGACAGTGGTTAGCGAGGCGTCACGGCGTCCTAACCTTCCGCACCACGCAGGTGCTCACGGGGCATGGTTGCTTCGGGGGTTACCTGTGTCGGATCGCTGGGAGGGAGCCCGATGCCCGCCGCCGCCGCTGCGACGACTGCCTCGACGAGACGGCCCAGCACACGCTGGAGGTGTGCCCAGCCTGGGCGTCTCAACGTCGCGCTCTGCGTGACGTCATTGGGGACGACCTTTCCCTGCCGGCCGTAGTCAAGGCCATGGCCGGTAGCGAGACGTCGTGGGACGCGGTCTCATCCTTCTGCGAGGCAGTGGTGCTCGAGAAGGGGGCGGCTGTACGTGGGAGGGAGGCATCAGCCGAACTCGCTATCCGTCGCAAAAGATCGGGTCGCCGGAGGGCGGCACACGACCGCCGCCTTCCGCCCTAATGAGCCAGAGGGCGGTCAGCTTGGGGAAGCTGATCGCCTACTAACCTGGCCCGAGTAGGCGCGCGCAGGTTGCTCCCGTGCGCTACTCTGAGAAGGCCGTCGAGGGTGACCACACCACCCTTGACTCCGCGACGTGCCTAGAACGCTCCCGCCGCCGCGCTTCACGGAAGACTCTAGTTCCCGTGTCGTGCGGCCACTGGCGGTCGAGGAGGAGCATCGTGAGGTTTTAGTGGGTATTCGGACGGCCTATATCTGCCAGTCCGCGAGTCCCACATAACCCGCTCGAGTCCCCACTCGGCCGGGTATCCGTAATCGGATTTCCTCACGTTAAAAAAAAAAAAAAAAAAAAAAAAAAAAAAAGGTTAGGTAGGTTAGGTTAGGTTAGGTTAGGTTAGGTTAGGTTAGGTTAGGTTAGGTTAGGTTAGGTTAGGTTAGGTTAGGTTAGGTTAGGTTAGGTTAGGTTAGGTTAGGTTAGGTTAGGTTAGGTTAGGTTAGGTTTTTTTTTTTTTTTTTTTTTTTAGGGGTTGAGGCCCAGTACTTTATTTATTATGACTAATGCCAGTCTACACTTCCGACCGCGGTCCTCGCTAAGGTATACGGGCGGCCGGGGTCAGTTGTGTAAACATGCTTGACAATAATTATTATTTATGACTTATGATAACTATTTTAGCTTTAACATTATTACTTGGCAAATTTTTAATTACAGAGCATGTACGATTACTTTTCTTAACATTAAGACACATTATTTAAAAGGACACATTTAGTTAACAACTTATTTGTAAGAAACAAGAATTTATACATCTACAGCTAATTTTACTTATTTAGAACACAATTTCAGTAATAATACTTATAACTACATTTATATAATAAGAACAGAATGTTATTTATAATTGGACAATATTTTAGTAACTTAAAATTTTTTACGAAAGGTTTAATAATATTTTAATTATTAATCTTTCTTATTTAAGACACAATCTTAATAATAATACATATAACTTTTTTTTTTTATATTATAACAGAATGTTAGTTATAATTGGACAATATTTTAGTAACTTAAATTTTTTTTTTTTTTTTACGAAAGGATTAATAATATATTAATTATTAATCTTTCTTATTTAAGACACAATCTTAATAATAATACATATAACTTATATAATATAATATAATAATAATACATATAACTTTTTACCCTCAGGTTAATAATATATTAGCAATACTTATATATTAAAACTATATCATAGAACAGAATGTTATTTATAATTAGACAATATTTTAGTAGCTTAAAATTTTACGAATGGTTAAATTATATATTAAGTTTTACTTATAGTAGGACACAATTACAGTGATAACACTTATAACCACATTTATATAATAAAAACAAAATGTTTTTTTTTTTTTTTTTTTTTTTTTTTTAATGTATAATTTAACCAAAAGTACTGTATAAATAGGTCAGCTTATCCTTAACACAAGTATATTAATAAGAACGTTAGATATTCACAATAACTATTACTTATTACGACTCAAATTTAAATAACAATACTTTTAAATAACAATACTTTCCACGATGGAATATTAATTATAAGTTAGACAATGTTTAACAAAAATTTTCGAAAGTTATTATTATAATTTAACAAAAAATACTATATTAATAGGTCGACTTAACTTAAAAAACACATATATTAGAAAATTAAGTATTTACAACTGATTTTACTTATTTAGGACGCAAATTCAAATAACGTACTTATCGTTGCCTTTGTAAAATACAAACAGAATGTTACTTACAATTTAGGCAAATTTTAATAATAATAAAAATACCGAAAGTTTTTATAGTGTAATTTATCAAAAGGTATTAAGACTATTGAACAAATGTTTATATAACTAATTAATTAAATACTATGGTCAATTTAATATTTTAAATGGTTTGTAATTTGTATATAGGCTGATGGGTCGATTAACAGTGGTTACAGTATGATTTGTAATTAAGATATTGTTGATTTTAATGTTATATTTGACACAGTTGGATCAATCGAAAGTTGTATTTTAGCTTGATAACACTTATATGTAGAGAGGAAAGATTATGCATTTACAGCGAGTTTTACTTATTTGAGAGCGCAATTACAAATATAAATACTTATAATTACATTTATATAATATATCAGACTGTTGAAAAGACTATTGAACAAATGTTTATATAACTAATTAATTAGATACTATGGTCAATTTTATATTTTAGATGGTTTGTAATTTGTATATAGGATGATGGGTCGATTAACAGTGGTTACAGTATGATTTGTAATTAAGATATTGTTGATTTTAATGTTGTATTTGAAACAGTTGAATCAATCGAAAGTTGTATTTTAGCTTGATAACATTTATATGTAGAGAGGAAAGATTATGCATTTACAGCGAGTTTTACTTATTTGAGGGCGCAATTACAAATATAAATACTTATAATTACATTTATATAATATATCAGACTGTTATTTATAATTTAGACAATATTTAGTATATTAACAAAGTTTAGTGCTGGAATCTAACAAGAGTACTGTGTAAGCAGGTCAACTTACCGTTAAATTAAGTACCGTAATCGATTTTACATTTTAATTGGTTTGTCATATATTGAATGGTGGGACAATTTACAGAGGTGGCAGTGTGATTGGTGTTTAAATTACTATTGGTTTTTGTGTTGTACTTGGAACAATTGAAACAAACGGGAGTTGTATTATTGCTAACGTTGGGACAATCCGCGACTTGGTGGGTTACGTCGGAACAGTGCGAACAAGGCCTACAGTCAGACCCACAGTTTTTACTAATGTGCCCGAACTGTAGACACTTGTAGCATTGAATGAACGGGGAAAAGTCCCCCACATAAACTTGCTGATGGTCAGCATTAAGCCTTCCCAGGTTTATTGCCTCCCGCCACACCGCAGGGCTTACAATGAAAACAGCGTTATACAAGTTTTGATTCTTGTTATTATTTCTTCTAAATCTAAGTTTAAAGTCTTCTGGTTTAGTAATTAATTGACTAATCGTAGGATTTTGTTGTGTAACAATAGCTGGCAGCTCCTCAAGGGGGATGTCTTTAGAGACACCCTTAAAAATTATCATGGGAAGAATCTTTTTAGCTGGCTCGGCAGAAATGATTGTGGATTCTTTTAGTTTATTTAGTGTATCCAGGCATTGGGATTCGTTCAGAAATTCAACCCTAACTTTATTATTTGAAATGGCCTTGACGCGGGTAGGGGCATAATTCTTCTCTCTGAAGGAGATGCTTTTCTTAAATTTAGTTATTGTCTTTTCTGTATTATCTGCCATTTCTGTAGGAGATATAATAATGGCGGGCTTGTACTGGGATTTAGGGGACTTATCGACTGTTGGGGTTTTATTTGAAGCGATTTGTGCATAAGTTGGGCTAGTATTTGAATTGATTTCTGTTTTTAATTCCGTTTTAAGTTTATCGATCTCGTCCCTCACAGCGGAAATGATGTCCTCCTTCAGAACAGTGCTGTCAACAACAGCAGGTGTAGTAGCCGGTGGTATATCTAGTGGTGGATCACGGTTAGCTGACTCAAGATGGGATTCTAAGAAGATATCAGCGGCTAAGCTGATTTCCTCTGCGGCTTCTATAATGAATCTTTTGTTGATTGATGTTACGCTTTTATTTTCATTAATTGCTTTAATTATTTGTCTGGCAAGAGTGTCGACAACACTATGCAAAGAGGGGAAATCTGTTACTGTGTTGGCTTGAACCGGTAAAGGTTTCCGTTGAAATTTATCTGATTTGGCTGGTTTAGTTTTTCTTTTAGCTTGGGACACTTCTACATTTTGAAATTCGTTTAAATCTGCTTCTAGTTCTCTATCTGAGGACATCTCTAAAATGAGGGGGGAGTCAGGGATACAGACATTAACGCTACCCACAGTATCGTCAACCGACGTTGACGGTACCGCCTCTGCATCTCTCTCGCCCTCCTGTTGACGGGTCTTCGGGGGCGTTCTTATCATTATTATTTTAATATATACTTATAGAAGATAAATGTGTAACAGTTTGTATAAACTACGACCAACTTATGCTTACACAATAACTGACAACCTAATAGATACACAGACAATAGAACTAATAAAAATTTAAAAATAAAAATTTATTTAAAACTGCAATTAAAGTGTATACTGTTTTCTGTAATTTACTTTTCCTAAAAGCGGGACAAAGGGGAAGAAATGTTTGCGAATATAAAAATCAACAATAGTTAACCATTTAGATAACAACGCTAATAATTAAACAATAGAATTTTAAAATTTATTTAAGAAAAGAATTTGAACTGTATACATTTTATGTACAAAAGGTATCATAAAACGTTTCTAAAAACGGAACAAAGAGAAGTAATGTGGGCTAATATAAAAATCCACAATAGCTAACAATTTAACTAACTGCACTAATAAAACAATAGAAATTTTAAAATTTTAAGAGACAAAGAAAATCGGAACAAAGAAAAGAATTGTATGCGAGTATAAAGATCAACAATAGTTAAAAATTTTACTAGCAGCACTAGTAATAAAACAATAGAAATTGTAAAATATATTTGAAAACAAACGAAAGCGGAACAAAGAGAAAGAATGTATGCGAAAGTAAAAATCCCCAATAGTTAACAATTTAACTGACAATACTAACAATGAAGCAATAGAAAGGTTAACGTTTATTTAAGACAAAATTAAAATTGTATACTTTTTGTGTACAAAAGGTATCATAAAGCGTTTCTGTAGATCGTGGGAAGTTGAGGATGGCGCAATAGCCTATTGTTATTACTACACGTTTAGGATGACGCAACAATCTTATGATGTTACTAAGCTGCGGGGAATGATTTTGATGTAGTTATTATTTTGTTTATTATTGTTTTGTTAATATCTGGATATTTCCTACAATAAAATAGTAAAAATAAGAGTTGGGTAGAGAGGTGTTGTTTTTATTATAGAATATTACACTGTTCTTAATTTAATTCGTTTTCGTGAAAACCGCTTTGAAATCCGCTTATTACTTCCTGAGATATTGAATTTAATTTAAATTTTGAATTTTCGGTACAATTTACGTAATTTGAAAGTCAACTTTTTTATTTTTGAACGAATTTTAGCAGAATTTTTGTAAATAAAACTGTAAGGTACTAAAATAAAACCTACAAAATATGGGCCAGATCTAAAGTGAAGAAAGGAAGATTTCACCCTAGTAACAAAATTTCTATAGAGCGTGGGAAGTTAAGAATGACGCAATAGTTGTATGATATTGCTACAAGTTGAGAATGACGCAACAATCTTATGTTATTACTAAGCTGCAAGGGATAATTTTGATATAAAATATTATTTTGTTGTATTATGTGTTATATATTACCAAACCAATATCTAGATTATTTACCAATAATTAATAAAAAAACGGGGGTTAGGGGGTACGAGGGGGGCGGGGGTTTAAAGTAGGGATTGTTTTTATTATATAATATTATACTGTACTTAATTTAATACGTTTACTTGAAAACCGCTTTAAGATACGTTTATTACTACTTGAGATATCGAATTTAATTAAATTTTTTGAATTTTTGCACTATACGCAATGCTATGTAAGCTACTCTGAAATTATCTAAGTGTGGAAATGATATTTTTTAAGGTCTAAAAATTTTTTATGATTGATCTCCACGTTTCAAGTGCTAGGGAGCAATTTTGGTAATTTCCAAAAAAGGGGGGGGAGATGGGGGGTGTGGTTTTTAGAAAAGTGTACAAGCTAAAATTTAAAGTATTTATGTGAAAACCAGGTTAAAATTGGATTATTACTTGCTAAGAAAATGAATTTAAACGAGTTTTTGAAATTTATCTACATTTCACGTGTTTACAAACTGAAAATGACTTTTTCGTTTATAGTCGGATGTTGCCTAAATTTTGCTAGAATGCTATACTAATAATAAAAATATGTTCTGCCAAAAATGGAATTAATTAAACAATTGCAAGTGTATTAAATAACTAAATTAAATTTAATGAAAATAAACACCTATATTTGACAAGTACTCTTGTGAGTGACAATGCCAATAACTTGAAAACTACTGTGTGAAAAAATTTGAAATTTTGTATAATTATTCTTTATAAGTTACTCTATTAATACAAACAATAAAAATAATATGTCATCACTGAAGTTTTCCTGAAATTAACTCTTAAAGTTTAAAGTCACAAGTTTTTTAAAATGTTTTTAGTTTTTCTTCTATAACTTCTGAACTATTAATTATATTATAAAATACCTTATATATTTTACAACTGGAAGATCCAAATCGTCGATTGGTGTACGTGTGGACTCTCTCCGACTCTCCGTTTGGAAACGAGCCGATCGCGTGATTTTCAAAAATCGCCAATATCTTCCAAAATATTAATTGAAAAAATCCCAAATTTTGCAGGAATGTAGAGGGTATTGTGTTGCATTAAAATATATTATAAAAAAGGGGGGTCATCGATCTTAAAATCGAGCCGCACGCGAAAAACAAAATTTTTAGTCGCACTTTTTAACACTTTTGCACAAAAACGTCAATTTTTCAGGAAATAACAATCCAATTTTTATTTAAAAACTATTTATATGTATACGAACTATTCAACTTTCACTACGTTCAATATTAAAACAATCGAACAACATTTGCTATTTTTTAGTTATTTAAAACTGAGTTTGCGTCCATTCCACTACTATGTTAGTCAGTTTTTCACAATTTTTCAGCACTTTCACTTAACTGAGTTTCACCAAATTTCACAGGAATGTAGCTGAAGCTAGCGCGCTTCTTTTGATATCACTTTTAAATTTTTATAACTTAAGAAACCGAAATTATGAATTTTTATAACATAATTTGTTGTAATTTGGCCCGGAGAGCAACTGTTTAACCGCGGACGCGTGCGTACGCTACGGCTGCTCGATTCGGACTTGGGTTAGGTTAGGTTAGGTTAGGTTAGGTTAGGTTAGGTTAGGTTAGGTTAGGTTAGGTTAGGTTAGGTTAGGTTAGGTTAGGTTAGGTTAGGTTAGGTTAGGTTAGGTTAGGTTAGGTTAGGTTAGGTTAGGTTAGGTTAGGTTAGGTTAGGTTAGGTTAGGTTAGGTTAGGTTAGGTTAGGTTAGGTTAGGTTAGGTTAGGTTAGGTTAGGTAAGGTTAGGTTAGGTTAGGTTAGGTTAGGTTAGGTTAGGTTAGGTTAGGTTAGGTTAGGTTAGGTTCCCAAGGGAGTTGCTGGTCCTCCTACTGGGCGCGTCCCCAGGTGGCGGATAGGGGAAACCACTCGCTCTTGCGGGCGGGTGGACCGGGAGTTTTTCCCGGCGCGGACCAAAACCATCGAGGCATGGGCGTGCCTTTAGTCCATTGTTATGGACACGGCCTAGGGGAGCACACCCCGACAGAAAAGCCGAAGCTGTGGATCAGCAAAAAACAACATGTCGGTAAATCTTAATTCATTCATACCGCAGGAGGGTACCAGCGAGTCTGGAGAGTCCCTCCGTGCTACGGCACGCAAGCCCCACGAATCTGCGGGGGGCAAAGACTACCGATATGTTGCGGGAGAGGTGCCTGAGAAGGGCGGAGTTGAGAGGCCTGAGATGGGCGGAGTAGAGGTGTTTGAGTCGGGCGGAGTAGAGGTGCCTGAGATAGGCGTAGATAAAGAGAGAGTGCCTGAAATGGGCGGTGTAGTGGGGGTAGAGCCTGAGGAGGAGATTGGGAAAGCATGTGCACCTGACGCGGATGATATTCGGGCACTTGTGCCGATGAATAGTGTGCTAAAGGATGCACGAGTAGTGGTTGAGCGACTGGACCTAGCAGAGTGTAGCTCAATCATCAGTGGGCGGTCCAGATCGCTTTCGCTGTCATCGCGGGGTCGTTTTTGGGCGGCTTCTGAATCAGATGCGGATAGCACTATGTCGGTTGAGTCCAACAATAAAGGAGGTATTACAGCTCAGTTTCGGAAGGACAGAAAGAGGCGCCGGAATAGAGAGAGCCAATCTGGGTCTTCGGACGCGGATGGGGAGTCAGAGAAGCCGAAAGCGAAAGTGGCATCGACCAAGAGAGGTCAGGGTCCACCAAAGACTCGTGACGATATGGCCGTTGCGAAAAAGGCGCTTAATGAAGCCAAACGTGAAATGCGTCGACTAAGGGCGGAGGAGGAAGTTGCCGATATTACCGCAGTTATAGAGAGTAGGGCGAATTCTAGGCTCTCAGATGTGTCCCAGGAACCATGCGCTGCCGAGCCTCTGGTTTCCGACCTGCACAACCAAGTGTCAGATAGCTTGGCTATCATCAACAGAGTCGCTACCAACTCCGGAAACTTAAAGGGCACATTTACAAAGGCCCTAAAGCAGGCTGCCGGTGCTATTTCTAAAGCGGTTAACATCCTGACAAAGAGGACGGCATCAGAGGAGATCCATCTTCTAAGGGCAACGAATACGCGACTGCAGTCGGAGTTGACGGAGTTGCGGAGGGAGTTCGCCCTCTTAAGGATGGATTTGGAGCGCTCTAAAGCATCGGAGTCGCAACATGTGCCGGCAGAATCTGTTTCCGTAGATGATATAGTGCGCACTGTAATGGTAGAAGTGGGTGCTATGGTCTCTACGAGGCTAGAAGCATTTAAGGAGCGTCTTCCGCCAGAGAAGAATATGCGACCTCCGCTAGCAACGGACAAGCGCAAAGAGGCTAGGCCAAAACAGGTCGAAGTGGAGCCTGCTGCGACTACTCTAATGGCGCCGGCTAATCCAGCACCAAAAGAGAAAAGAGCTCAAAAGGTCAAAACTAAGAAAGCTCCGACGAAGCCAGCCGCATCTGTGGGGCCTCGACCTCTGCCCCCAGCTCCTACCAACATGTCCGAGGACTGGACTATGGTAGTCCGAAAGGGGGCCAAGAAAAAGAACGGCCAAAAGCAGAAACCAACAGCGCAAAGTGTCAAGGCCAAGGCGCAAAGGGAGGTGAAGTTGCGTCGTCCACGGTCGCAGGTGGTGTCCATCAAGCTGCAGCCAGCCGCCGCCGAAAAGCTGACGTACAGCGACGTCCTTACCCGGGTCAAGCAAAATATAAAATTGGAAGACCTGGGTATTAGCGACTTAAGATTTCGCGTTGCTTCTACTGGGGCCAGAATGTTGGAGTTGCCTGGAGCCAACACTAGCGAAAAGGCGGATGCGCTGGCCGAAAAGCTGCGGGGCGTTCTTAGCCCCGAAGAAGTGCAGGTGTCGAGGCCAGTGAAGTGTGCAGAACTGAGGGTGTGTGGCCTCGACGACTCTGCTACTGCCGAGGATGTCGCAGCCGCAATCAGCCGAGTTACTGGCTGTAGTGCGGCCAACATAAAAGTTGGGGAGGTCCAACAAGACCGGGCAGGTCTGGGGTCAGTTTGGGTACGTTGCCCTGTCGGAGCCGCGCAGACATTGAGCGGGACGAGACTCCTTGTGGGGTTCGTCTCAGCCATGGTCAGGCTATTGCCACCTCGCATGCAGCGCTGCTTCCGATGCCATGAAGTGGGCCACATGGCGGCGATGTGCTGCAGCCAGGTGGATAGGAGCAATCAATGCTTTCAGTGTGGCCAACCCGGGCATCAACAGCGGACATGTTCGGCTGCACCACATTGTCCGGTGTGCGAGGCGGCGCAGAAGCCTGCCGATCACAAAGCGGGCAGTGCTGTCTGCGCTAAAGTCAGCGCTGTCGGTAAAAAGGGAAGTGGGAGAAGACGCGTGCCGACAACAATATCGACCGGCTCTAGGATCCCAGCTGAGGAGGTGCAACACATGGACACCAAATAATGGCTCTCCATGTGCTGCAGGCGAACATCAACCACTGTGCCAGGGCCCAGGACTTATTGGTCCAAAGCCTGGCGCAGCGGTCGATACAAGTGGCAGTTGTTGCGGAGCCGTACAGCGTGCCTGCGCGGGATAACTGGGTCGCGGACAACACCGGGGGTGGTGACTATTATCACCCAGGTAGCTGCGGGCTCCCCGCCTTTCTCACGAGTCGAGAGGGGTGCAGGATGCGTCGCGGCACTTGTCGGCGACCTAGTTGTCGTTGGTGTTTACTTTTCCCCTAATCGAACTCTTGCAGAGTTCGAAGAGTTTTTAATTCGATTGGGGGAAATGGTAGAACGGCATCGCCCGGCGGAGGTGTTGGTAGCGGGCGACCTCAACGCCAAATCCAGCGTGTGGGGCTCCGCAATAACGGATGTGCGTGGTGTGACACTGTCGGAGTGGGTAATTGCCACCGGTTTGTCCGTCCTCAACCGGGGGACGACGAACACGTGTGTGCGAAGGCTGGGCGGGTCCGTCGTGGACGTAACGTTTGCGACCCCGGCCCTAGCGCGTCGTGTTCGGGGTTGGCGAGTGCTGGACGATGTGGAGACTCTCTCGGACCACCTCTACATCCAATACGAGATCTCCACACATCCGGCGGCGCCGCCAGCCCCCAGTCCAACCTCGCGAGAGTACGGACCGCGGTGGCAATTGGGTCGTCTCGACAGACAACTGCTGGAGGAAGCAGCGATAGTGGAATCCTGGCTGCCCCAGAGCTTGGCGTCTGCAGAAGACGCCGCCACCTGGGTGCAGGGGGCGTTGACGCGTATCTGTGACGCGTCAATGCCCCGTTCCGGGCGTCGCCCTCAGCGGCGACAAGTGTACTGGTGGTCGTGGGAGATCGCACAACTGCGTAACACCTGCGTTGGTGCGAGACGCCAGTACAGCCACTATCGAAGACGGGTACAGAAGGTGCAGGAGGAGGAAGACCGACTGTACCAGGTCTATGTCGAGGCGAGGACGCGGCTGCAGGAGGAAATCGGCCGTGCGAAGGGCGAGTCGCACGATCGAATGATTGCGGGGATAGACCAAGACCCGTACGGGACGCCTTACCGGATGGTGTTCGGTAAGCTACGGGCATGGGCTCCACCGTTGACGCAGTCACTCCGACCGGATATTCTCCGAGGGGTGCTGTCGTCGCTATTCCCGCAGCGGGCCAGCTTTTCACCCCCTTCTATGGCCCGCCTTGCAGCGCAGGAGGAGGAAGACGTTGTCACACCACCGGTAGAGGAGGAGGAGCTCGAAGAAGCTGTTCGCCGATCTCGGCACAAGAGCACCGCCCCTGGCCTGGATGGCATCCCTGGCCGGGCGTTAACTCTGGCCCTGAACACCATGGGGCCCAGAGTGCGAGGGCTATTCACTGCCTGTCTGGCTCAAGCCATAATTCCACAGCGGTGGAAGACAGGCAGGTTAGTCCTCATTAAGAAGGAGGGTCGTCCGGCGGATTCAGCCTCCGCCTATAGGCCTATCGTGCTCTTGAGCGAGATCGCCAAGCTCTTCGAGCGAGTTGTAGCGAGGAGGCTACAACGCCATTTGGAGGGGACAGGTCCGGACCTCTCGGACCTGCAGTATGGCTTCCGCAGTGGGCGTTCGACGGTGGATGCCATACTCGAGGTCAAGTCCCATGCGCAGGATGCGGTTGCCCAGGGTGACGGGATTTTGGCGGTGTCTTTAGACATCGCCAACGCTTTTAACTCCCTGCCCTGGCCTTGCATTAAGGAGGCACTTTTATACCACCGTGTGCCTCCATACCTGTGCCGCGTCATCGGGGCTTACCTGTCCGGGAGGTCCGTGATGTTTCCTGCTCCGGGTGGAGGTTGGGAGGAGTACGGAGTGTCGTCCGGTGTTCCACAAGGATCGGTGCTGGGACCCATCCTCTGGAACATCGGATACGACTGGGTGCTGCGGGGCAGCAACTTGGGGGAATAAAGGTCCTCTGTTACGCCGATGACACGCTGGTCTTGGCGCAGCAGAGGACCTATCGCGAGGCGGCTGTGCTCGCCACGGCCGGGGTGGCCGTTGTTGTAGGCCGCATCAGGCGGCTTGGTTTGGAGGTTGCCCTGAACAAGTCCGAGGCATTATACTTCCATGCTCCTCGAAAGGGCCCACCACCAGATGCCCATATCGTCGTCGGTGGCGTCAAGATAGACGTCAAAAGGAGCATGAAGTACCTCGGACTTGTTCTGGACGGTCGGTGGAGTTTCCGGGGCCACTTTTCATCTTTGGCCCCGAAACTGTTGAAGACGGCGGCGGCCTTGGCGCGCCTTTTGCCCAATGTGGATGGGCCGAGCGCCTCGAGCCGTCGCCTGTACACCGGAGTGGTCAGGTCAATGGCCCTCTACGGTGCCCCCGTATGGGCGGACGCCCTGGACCGGCACAACATCACTCTGCTGCGACGGGCGCAGAGGGTGATGGCCATCCGGGCGATACGGGGGTATCGGACCATCTCCGGTGAGGTGGCGTGCGTGCTGGCCGGAGTCATGCCGTGGGACCTGGACGCGACTGCTCTGGCGTCGGTCTATTGCCGGCGTCGGGGCCTTGTGTCCGGGACCGCGGCAAGGTCAGCACCACAAGAGGAGGCGCGGGATGCCGCATTGGAGGTGTGGGAGTCCCGGCTGGCAACACCAACCGCCGGCCGGAGGACGATCGAGGCTTTTCGTCCAGTCTTCCGCCAGTGGTTAGCGAGGCGTCACGGCGTCCTAACCTTCCGCACCACGCAGGTGCTCACGGGGCATGGTTGCTTCGGGGGTTACCTGTGTCGGATCGCTGGGAGGGAGCCCGATGCCCGCTGCCACCACTGCGACGACTGCCTTGACGAGACGGCCCAGCACACGCTGGAGGTGTGCCCAGCTTGGGCGTCTCAACGTCGCGCTCTGCGCGACGTCATTGGGGACGACCTCTCCCTGCCGGCCGTGGTCAAGGCCATGGCCGGTAGCGAGACGTCGTGGGACGCGGTCTCTTCCTTCTGCGAGGCAGTGGTGCTCGAGAAGGAGGCGGCGGAACGTGCGAGGGAGGCATCAGCCGAACTCGCTATCCGCCGCAAAAGACCGGGTCGCCGGAGGGCGGCACACGACCGCCGCCTTCCGCCCTAATGAGCCGGAGGGCGGTCAGCTTGGGGAAGCTGATCGCCTACCAACCTGGCCCGAGTAGGCGCGCGCAGGTTGCTCCCGCGCGCTACTCTGAGAAGGCCGTCGAGGGTGACCACACCACCCTTGACTCCGCGACGTGCCTAGAACGCTCCCGCCGCCGCGCTTCACGGAAGACTCTAGTTCCCGTGTCGTGCGGCCACCGGCGGTCGAGGAGGAGCATCGTGAGGTTTTAGTGGGTATTCGGACGGCCTATATCTGCCAGTCCGCGAGTCCCACATAACCCGCTCGAGTCCCTACTCCGCCGGGTATCCTTAATCGGATTTCCTCACTTTAAAAAAAAAAAAAAAAAAAAAAAAAGGTTAGGTTAGGTTAGGTTAGGTTAGGTTAGGTTAGGTTAGGTTAGGTTAGGTTAGGTTAGGTTAGGTTAGGTTAGGTTAGGTTAGGTTAGGTTAGGTTAGGTTAGGTTAGGTTAGGTTAGGTTAGGTTAGGTTAGGTTAGGTTAGGTTAGGTTAGGTTAGGTTAGGTTAGGTTAGGTTAGGTTAGGTTAGGTTAGGTTAGGTTAGGTTAGGTTAGGTTAGGTTAGGTTAGGTTAGGTTAGGTTAGGTTAGGTTAGGTTAGGTTAGGTTAGGTTAGGTTAGGTTAGGTTAGGTTAGGTTAGGTTAGGTTAGGTTAGGTTAGGTTAGGTTAGGTTAGGTTAGGTTAGTTAGGTTAGGTTAGGTTAGGTTAGGTTAGGTTAGGTTAGGTTAGGTTAGGTTAGGTTAGGTTAGGTTAGGTTAGGTTAGGTTAGGTTAGGTTAGGTTAGGTTAGGTTAGGTTAGGTTAGGTTAGGTAGGTTAGGTTAGGTTAGGTTAGGTTAGGTTAGGTAGGTTAGGTTAGGTTAGGTTAGGTTAGGTTAGGTTAGGTTAGGTTAGGTTAGGTTAGGTTAGGTTAGGTTAGGTTAGGTTAGGTTAGGTTAGGTTGGTTAGGTTAGGTTAGGTTAGGTTAGGTTAGGTTAGGTTAGGTTAGGTTAGGTTAGGTTAGGTTAGGTTAGGTTAGGTTAGGTTAGGTTAGGTTAGGTTAGGTTAGGTTAGGTTAGGTTAGGTTAGGTTAGGTTAGTTAGGTTAGGTTAGGTTAGGTTA
>CM032404.1:11549758-11554758 GCA_019049475.1 Eueides isabella
TAGGTTAGGTTAGGTTAGGTTAGGTTAGGTTAGGTTAGGTTAGGTTAGGTTAGGTTAGGTTAGGTTAGGTTAGGTTAGGTTAGGTTAGGTTAGGTAGGTTAGGTTAGGTTAGGTTAGGTTAGGTTAGGTTAGGTTAGGTTAGTAGGTTAGGTTAGGTTAGGTTAGGTTAGGTTAGGTTAGGTTAGGTTAGGTTAGGTTAGGTTAGGTTAGGTTAGGTTAGGTTAGGTTAGTTTAGGTTAGGTTAGGTTAGGTTAGGTTAGGTTAGGTTAGGTTAGGTTAGGTTAGGTTAGGTTAGGTTAGGTTAGGTTAGGTTAGGTTAGGTTAGGTTAGGTTAGGTTAGGTTAGGTAGGTTAGGTAGGTTAGGTTAGGTTAGGTTAGGTTAGGTTAGGTTAGGTTAGGTTAGGTTAGGTTAGGTTAGGTTAGGTTAGGTTAGGTTAGGTTAGGTTAGGTTAGGTTAGGTTAGGTTAGGTTAGGTTAGGTTAGGTTAGGTAGGTTAGGTTAGGTTAGGTTAGGTTAGGTTAGGTTAGGTTAGGTTAGGTTAGGTTAGGTTAGGTTAGGTTAGGTTAGGTTAGGTTAGGTTAGGTTAGGTTAGGTTAGGTTAGGTTAGGTTAGGTTAGGTTAGGTTAGGTTAGGTTAGGTTAGGTTAGGTTAGGTTAGGTTAGGTTAGGTTAGGTTAGGTTAGGTTAGGTTAGGTTAGGTTAGGTTAGGTTAGGTTAGGTTAGGTTAGGTTAGGTTAGGTTAGGTTAGGTTAGGTTAGGTTAGGTTAGGTTAGGTTAGGTTAGGTTAGGTTAGGTTAGGTTAGGTTAGGTTAGGTTAGGTTAGGTTAGGTTAGGTTAGGTTAGGTTAGGTTAGGTTAGGTTAGGTTAGGTTAGGTTAGGTTAGGTTAGGTTAGGTTAGGTTAGGTTAGGTTAGGTTAGGTTAGGTTAGGTTAGGTTAGGTTAGGTTAGGTTAGGTTAGGTTAGGTAGGTTAGGTTAGGTTAGGTTAGGTTAGGTTAGGTTAGTTAGGTTAGGTTAGGTTAGGTTAGGTTAGGTTAGGTTAGGTTAGGTTAGGTTAGGTTAGGTTAGGTTAGGTTAGGTTAGGTTAGGTTAGGTTAGGTTAGGTTAGGTTAGGTTAGGTTAGGTTAGGTTAGGTTAGGTTAGGTTAGGTTAGGTTAGGTTAGGTTAGGTTAGGTTCCCAAGGGAGTTGCTGGTCCTCCTACTGGGCGCGTCCCCAGGTGGCGGATAGGGGAAACCACTCGCTCTTGCGGGCGAGTGGACCGGGAGTTTTTCCCGGCGCGGACCAAAACCAGCGAGGCATGGGCGTGCCTTTAGTCCATTGTTATGGACACGGCCTAGGGGAGCACACCCCGACAGAAAAGCCAAAGCTGTGGATCAGCAAAAAACAACATGTCGGTTATTCAGAATTTTAATTTACCGCAGGAGGGTACCAGCCAGTCTGGAGAGTCCCTCCGTGCTTCGGCACGCAAGCCCCACGAATCTGCGGGGGGCGACGAATACCGGTGTGTTGCGGGGGAGGGGCCCGAGAAGGGCGGAGAGTGTGTGGTGGCTGCAGAAGGCGGCGTCAAGGTGGAGCCCGAGAAGGGCGGAGGTTTGGCAGTGACTGAGGAGGGTGAAGTTGTTACTGTAGTCGAGCAGAGTGGGGAAGTGGTAGTGCCCGAGAAAGAGGCTTCTAAGCCTAAAAATGGGAATATTGCACTGAAGAGTGCCAAGGTGGTTCTCGAGCGGCTGGACCTGGCGGATTGTGCATCCGTCATCAGTGGAAGGTCCCGCTCGTTATCAACATCCTCACGGGGTCGCTTCTGGGCGGCTTCAGAGTCAGAGGCGGAGAGCTGCGTCTCAATGGCATCGCAGAGTTCGATCATGAGGACAGAAGGTAGGAAATATCGGAAGAGACCCAGGAGTAGTAATAGTAACTCTGGCTCTTCGGGGACTGAGGAGACTAGGGAGAGGCCCAAAGTCAAGGTTACTGCGGCCAGGCGACAAGAGCTTCGGATTGACGCAGAGGAGGAAGTAGCCGCTATTGTAGAGACGGTACAGAGGACTAACTCCAGGCTCTCTGACGCCCCAGGAATGGCAAGTCCGAAAATTAATGGCCCATTGGTGAAAGATCTACAGCACCAGGTATCCGATAGCCTGGCCATAATTAATAAAGTCGCAAGCAGGTCCGGCAATCTTAAGGGCACTTTTACAAAAGCCCTTAAGGAGGCCGCCGGAGCTATTAATACGGCTGTGGAGATCTTGGCCAATAAAACAGCCAACGAGGAGGTGACTCAGTTACGCGCAGCAAACACCCGCCTAACTGAAGAGATAACTGAATTGCGCAAGGAGATCGTTCTCATGAGAGCCGACCTGGAGCGCTCTAGGGCTGTGAGGCGGGCTGCCGAGGGTGAAGGTAAAAAAGAGGACGTGGCTCGTTCAGTCATGGTGCAGGTGGGCACATTGTTGAACGCGCGGCTGGCTGCCCTAGAGGATAGGCTCCTTCCGGCAAAGCCAGTCCGCCCTCCATTGGCGTCGGATAGGAAGCGCCAGGCGGCCGTCTCAGTGGTAGTGGCGGAACCTGCTGTTGCGACCCTTATGGCACCCGCAAACCCGCCTCCGAAGCAAAAGCAGGCCAAGAAGAAAAAAAAGGCGCCGAAAAAAGCCCCACAACCGACGCCATCGGAGCCACGTCCTCTGCCTCCTGCTCCGGCTCAATTGACCGAGGGTTGGAGTGTAGTTGTGCGTAAGGGGAAGTCGAAGGCGACGGCAGCCCAGGCGAAGCAGAACACGCAGAAGGCGAAATCTGCTAAACGCCCAAAGCTGCGTCCGCCAAGATCGGCAGCGGTGACCCTCACGTTGCAACCGGCCGCCACTCAAAAAGAGATGTCCTATCGTGACGTCCTTACCCAGATCAAGCAGATGGTAAAATTGGAGGATCTGGGTATTGAGGACGTGCGACTTAGGGTTGCATCTACTGGTGCCAGGGTTCTGGAGTTACCTGGTACCAATAGCGGCGAGAAGGCGGATGCCCTAGCCCAACAGCTGCGTGGGGTGTTTGACGCAAACGAGGTGTTGGTTGCGAGACCGATGAAGTGTGCAGAGTTGCGGGTCAGTGGCCTGGACGACTCTGCAACTTCAGAGGAGGTGGCGCATGCAGTGAGCCGGGTCGGAGGCTGCGATGTCGGATCTGTGAAGGTGGGAGAGATCCGGCAAGACCGAAACGGCTTAGGAACAGCCTGGGTCCGCTGCCCTATTGCGGCGGCGAAAAAGGTCGGTGGTTCGCGGCTCCTTGTGGGCTTCGTGTCAGCGCGGGTGCAACTGTTGCAACATCGGGTTCGGCGTTGTTTCCGCTGCCACGACATTGGCCATGTGGCAGCGAAGTGCAGCAGTGCGCTTGACAGGAGTCAGCAGTGCTTCAGGTGCGGCCAAGCCGGGCACAAGCAACACCAGTGCTCGGCGGCACCTCACTGCCCGGTCTGCGAGGCGGCTGGACAGCCCGCAGACCATAAGGTGGGAAGCTCTGCATGCGCCAGAGCCAGCACCTCAAGGAAAAGAAGGGACGGCAGAAAAGGGGGGAAGGGGCCATCAGTGGCCGAACCAAATGCTCCAGCCAGGCAAGAGGAGGTGCAACACATGGACACCAAATAATGGCTCTCCGTGTGTTGCAGGCGAACATAAACCACTGCGCCAGGGCCCAGGACTTATTGGTCCAAAGCCTGGCGCAGTGGTCTATTCAGGTGGCGGTTGTTGCGGAGCCCTACAGTGTCCCCGCACGTGATAACTGGGTCGCAGACAACACCGGGGTGGTGACTATTATCACCCAGGTAGCTGCGGGCTCCCCGCCTTTCTCACGTGTCGAGAGGGGTGCGGGATGCGTCGCGGCACTTGTCGGCGATCTAGTTGTCGTCGGCGTCTACTTTTCCCCCAATCGAACTCTAGCGGAGTTTGAAGAGTTCCTAATCCGCTTGGGGGAAATGATAGACCGACATCGTCCGGCGGAGGTGCTGGTCGCGGGGGACCTCAACGCGAAGTCGAGCGTGTGGGGCTCTGCAACGACGACTGAGCGTGGTACGACGCTCTCGGAGTGGGTAGTTGCCTCTGGTTTGTCTGTCCTCAATCGGGGGACGACCAACACCTGCGTGCGAAGGCTGGGCGGGTCCGTGGTGGACGTAACGTTCGCGAGCCCGGCCCTAGCGCGCCGTGTCCACGGTTGGCGAGTGTTGGATGATGTGGAGACTCTCTCGGACCATCTCTACATCCAATTCGAGATCTCCACTCATCCGACGGTGCCGTCAGCTGTAGGTCGCACCTCGCGAGAGGACGGACCGCGGTGGCAACTGAGGTGCCTCGACAAGGGACTTCTGGAGGAAGCTGCGATAGTGCAAGCCTGGCTGCCCCAGAGCTTGGCGTCTGCAGAAGACGCCGCAAACTGGGCGCAGAGGGCAATGACGCGTATCTGCGACGCGTCAATGCCCCGCTCCGGGCGCCGCCCTCAACGGCGGCAAGTGTACTGGTGGTCGGGTGAGATCGCTCAATTGCGCAACATCTGCATTGAGGCGAGACGCCTTTACACGCACTATCGCAGGCGGGCACGCCGGCAGCAGGAGGAAGAGGACCGGCTGTACTGCGCCTACGTCGAGGCGGAGAAAGCGCTGCAGGAGGAGATCGGTCGTGCGAAAGGCGAGGCGCACGACGAAGCTCTCGCGGGGATAGACCGGGACCCGTTCGGAACGCCGTACCGGTTGGTGCGCGGCAAGCTCCGGACTTGGGCCCCGCCTTTGACGCAGACACTCCCGCCGGATACACTCCGAGGGGTGCTGTCGTCTCTGTTCCCGCAGCGGGCCAATTTTACACCTCCATCAATGGCCCGCCCTGCAGCGCAAGAGGAGGAGGACGAGAGCGTCGTTCCAGAGGTGCAGGAGGAAGAGCTGGAGGAAGCTGTGAGGCGATCTCGGGGCAAAACCACCGCCCCAGGGCTCGACGGCATTCCCGGGCGCGTAGTTGCTCTGGCCCATTCTATC
>CM032404.1:11567258-11582258 GCA_019049475.1 Eueides isabella
TTAGGTTAGGTTAGGTTAGGTTAGGTTAGGTTAGGTTAGGTTAGGTTAGGTTAGGTTAGGTTAGGTTAGGTTAGGTTAGGTTAGGTTAGGTTAGGTTAGGTTAGGTTAGGTTAGGTTAGGTTAGGTTAGGTTAGGTTAGGTTAGGTTAGGTTAGGTTAGGTTAGGTTAGGTTAGGTTAGGTTAGGTTAGGTTAGGTTAGGTTAGGTTAGGTTAGGTTAGGTTAGGTTAGGTTAGGTTAGGTTAGGTTAGGTTAGGTTAGGTTAGGTTAGGTTAGGTTAGGTTAGGTTAGGTTAGGTTAGGTTAGGTTAGGTTAGGTTAGGTTAGGTTAGGTTAGGTTAGGTTAGGTTAGGTTAGGTTAGGTTAGGTTAGGTTAGGTTAGGTTAGGTTAGGTTAGGTTAGGTTAGGTTAGGTTAGGTTAGGTTAGGTTAGGTTAGGTTAGGTTAGGTTAGGTTAGGTTAGGTTAGGTTAGGTTAGGTTAGGTTAGGTTAGGTTAGGTTAGGTTAGGTTAGGTTAGGTTAGGTTAGGTTAGGTTAGGTTAGGTTAGGTTAGGTTAGGTTAGGTTAGGTTAGGTTAGGTTAGGTTAGGTTAGGTTAGGTTAGGTTAGGTTAGGTTAGGTTAGGTTAGGTTAGGTTAGGTTAGGTTAGGTTAGGTTAGGTTAGGTTAGGTTAGGTTAGGTTAGGTTAGGTTAGGTTAGGTTAGGTTAGGTTAGGTTAGGTTAGGTTAGGTTAGGTTAGGTTAGGTTAGGTTAGGTTAGGTTAGGTTAGGTTAGGTTAGGTTAGGTTAGGTTAGGTTAGGTTAGGTTAGGTTAGGTTAGGTTAGGTTAGGTTAGGTTAGGTTAGGTTAGGTTAGGTTAGGTTAGGTTAGGTTAGGTTAGGTTAGGTTAGGTTAGGTTAGGTTAGGTTAGGTTAGGTTAGGTTAGGTTAGGTTAGGTTAGGTTAGGTTAGGTTAGGTTAGGTTAGGTTAGGTTAGGTTAGGTTAGGTTAGGTTAGGTTAGGTTAGGTTAGGTTAGGTTAGGTTAGGTTAGGTTAGGTTAGGTTAGGTTAGGTTAGGTTAGGTTAGGTTAGGTTAGGTTAGGTTAGGTTAGGTTAGGTTAGGTTAGGTTAGGTTAGGTTAGGTTAGGTTAGGTTAGGTTAGGTTAGGTTAGGTTAGGTTAGGTTAGGTTAGGTTAGGTTAGGTTAGGTTAGGTTAGGTTAGGTTAGGTTAGGTTAGGTTAGGTTAGGTTAGGTTAGGTTAGGTTAGGTTAGGTTAGGTTAGGTTAGGTTAGGTTAGGTTAGGTTAGGTTAGGTTAGGTTAGGTTAGGTTAGGTTAGGTTAGGTTAGGTTAGGTTAGGTTAGGTTAGGTTAGGTTAGGTTAGGTTAGGTTAGGTTAGGTTAGGTTAGGTTAGGTTAGGTTAGGTTAGGTTAGGTTAGGTTAGGTTAGGTTAGGTTAGGTTAGGTTAGGTTAGGTTAGGTTAGGTTAGGTTAGGTTAGGTTAGGTTAGGTTAGGTTAGGTTAGGTTAGGTTAGGTTAGGTTAGGTTAGGTTAGGTTAGGTTAGGTTAGGTTAGGTTAGGTTAGGTTAGGTTAGGTTAGGTTAGGTTAGGTTAGGTTAGGTTAGGTTAGGTTAGGTTAGGTTAGGTTAGGTTAGGTTAGGTTAGGTTAGGTTAGGTTAGGTTAGGTTAGGTTAGGTTAGGTTAGGTTAGGTTAGGTTAGGTTAGGTTAGGTTAGGTTAGGTTAGGTTAGGTTAGGTTAGGTTAGGTTAGGTTAGGTTAGGTTAGGTTAGGTTAGGTTAGGTTAGGTTAGGTTAGGTTAGGTTAGGTTAGGTTAGGTTAGGTTAGGTTAGGTTAGGTTAGGTTAGGTTAGGTTAGGTTAGGTTAGGTTAGGTTAGGTTAGGTTAGGTTAGGTTAGGTTAGGTTAGGTTAGGTTAGGTTAGGTTAGGTTAGGTTAGGTTAGGTTAGGTTAGGTTAGGTTAGGTTAGGTTAGGTTAGGTTAGGTTAGGTTAGGTTAGGTTAGGTTAGGTTAGGTTAGGTTAGGTTAGGTTAGGTTAGGTTAGGTTAGGTTAGGTTAGGTTAGGTTAGGTTAGGTTAGGTTAGGTTAGGTTAGGTTAGGTTAGGTTAGGTTAGGTTAGGTTAGGTTAGGTTAGGTTAGGTTAGGTTAGGTTAGGTTAGGTTAGGTTAGGTTAGGTTAGGTTAGGTTAGGTTAGGTTAGGTTAGGTTAGGTTAGGTTAGGTTAGGTTAGGTTAGGTTAGGTTAGGTTAGGTTAGGTTAGGTTAGGTTAGGTTAGGTTAGGTTAGGTTAGGTTAGGTTAGGTTAGGTTAGGTTAGGTTAGGTTAGGTTAGGTTAGGTTAGGTTAGGTTAGGTTAGGTTAGGTTAGGTTAGGTTAGGTTAGGTTAGGTTAGGTTAGGTTAGGTTAGGTTAGGTTAGGTTAGGTTAGGTTAGGTTAGGTTAGGTTAGGTTAGGTTAGGTTAGGTTAGGTTAGGTTAGGTTAGGTTAGGTTAGGTTAGGTTAGGTTAGGTTAGGTTAGGTTAGGTTAGGTTAGGTTAGGTTAGGTTAGGTTAGGTTAGGTTAGGTTAGGTTAGGTTAGGTTAGGTTAGGTTAGGTTAGGTTAGGTTAGGTTAGGTTAGGTTAGGTTAGGTTAGGTTAGGTTAGGTTAGGTTAGGTTAGGTTAGGTTAGGTTAGGTTAGGTTAGGTTAGGTTAGGTTAGGTTAGGTTAGGTTAGGTTAGGTTAGGTTAGGTTAGGTTAGGTTAGGTTAGGTTAGGTTAGGTTAGGTTAGGTTAGGTTAGGTTAGGTTAGGTTAGGTTAGGTTAGGTTAGGTTAGGTTAGGTTAGGTTAGGTTAGGTTAGGTTAGGTTAGGTTAGGTTAGGTTAGGTTAGGTTAGGTTAGGTTAGGTTAGGTTAGGTTAGGTTAGGTTAGGTTAGGTTAGGTTAGGTTAGGTTAGGTTAGGTTAGGTTAGGTTAGGTTAGGTTAGGTTAGGTTAGGTTAGGTTAGGTTAGGTTAGGTTAGGTTAGGTTAGGTTAGGTTAGGTTAGGTTAGGTTAGGTTAGGTTAGGTTAGGTTAGGTTAGGTTAGGTTAGGTTAGGTTAGGTTAGGTTAGGTTAGGTTAGGTTAGGTTAGGTTAGGTTAGGTTAGGTTAGGTTAGGTTAGGTTAGGTTAGGTTAGGTTAGGTTAGGTTAGGTTAGGTTAGGTTAGGTTAGGTTAGGTTAGGTTAGGTTAGGTTAGGTTAGGTTAGGTTAGGTTAGGTTAGGTTAGGTTAGGTTAGGTTAGGTTAGGTTAGGTTAGGTTAGGTTAGGTTAGGTTAGGTTAGGTTAGGTTAGGTTAGGTTAGGTTAGGTTAGGTTAGGTTAGGTTAGGTTAGGTTAGGTTAGGTTAGGTTAGGTTAGGTTAGGTTAGGTTAGGTTAGGTTAGGTTAGGTTAGGTTAGGTTAGGTTAGGTTAGGTTAGGTTAGGTTAGGTTAGGTTAGGTTAGGTTAGGTTAGGTTAGGTTAGGTTAGGTTAGGTTAGGTTAGGTTAGGTTAGGTTAGGTTAGGTTAGGTTAGGTTAGGTTAGGTTAGGTTAGGTTAGGTTAGGTTAGGTTAGGTTAGGTTAGGTTAGGTTAGGTTAGGTTAGGTTAGGTTAGGTTAGGTTAGGTTAGGTTAGGTTAGGTTAGGTTAGGTTAGGTTAGGTTAGGTTAGGTTAGGTTAGGTTAGGTTAGGTTAGGTTAGGTTAGGTTAGGTTAGGTTAGGTTAGGTTAGGTTAGGTTAGGTTAGGTTAGGTTAGGTTAGGTTAGGTTAGGTTAGGTTAGGTTAGGTTAGGTTAGGTTAGGTTAGGTTAGGTTAGGTTAGGTTAGGTTAGGTTAGGTTAGGTTAGGTTAGGTTAGGTTAGGTTAGGTTAGGTTAGGTTAGGTTAGGTTAGGTTAGGTTAGGTTAGGTTAGGTTAGGTTAGGTTAGGTTAGGTTAGGTTAGGTTAGGTTAGGTTAGGTTAGGTTAGGTTAGGTTAGGTTAGGTTAGGTTAGGTTAGGTTAGGTTAGGTTAGGTTAGGTTAGGTTAGGTTAGGTTAGGTTAGGTTAGGTTAGGTTAGGTTAGGTTAGGTTAGGTTAGGTTAGGTTAGGTTAGGTTAGGTTAGGTTAGGTTAGGTTAGGTTAGGTTAGGTTAGGTTAGGTTAGGTTAGGTTAGGTTAGGTTAGGTTAGGTTAGGTTAGGTTAGGTTAGGTTAGGTTAGGTTAGGTTAGGTTAGGTTAGGTTAGGTTAGGTTAGGTTAGGTTAGGTTAGGTTAGGTTAGGTTAGGTTAGGTTAGGTTAGGTTAGGTTAGGTTAGGTTAGGTTAGGTTAGGTTAGGTTAGGTTAGGTTAGGTTAGGTTAGGTTAGGTTAGGTTAGGTTAGGTTAGGTTAGGTTAGGTTAGGTTAGGTTAGGTTAGGTTAGGTTAGGTTAGGTTAGGTTAGGTTAGGTTAGGTTAGGTTAGGTTAGGTTAGGTTAGGTTAGGTTAGGTTAGGTTAGGTTAGGTTAGGTTAGGTTAGGTTAGGTTAGGTTAGGTTAGGTTAGGTTAGGTTAGGTTAGGTTAGGTTAGGTTAGGTTAGGTTAGGTTAGGTTAGGTTAGGTTAGGTTAGGTTAGGTTAGGTTAGGTTAGGTTAGGTTAGGTTAGGTTAGGTTAGGTTAGGTTAGGTTAGGTTAGGTTAGGTTAGGTTAGGTTAGGTTAGGTTAGGTTAGGTTAGGTTAGGTTAGGTTAGGTTAGGTTAGGTTAGGTTAGGTTAGGTTAGGTTAGGTTAGGTTAGGTTAGGTTAGGTTAGGTTAGGTTAGGTTAGGTTAGGTTAGGTTAGGTTAGGTTAGGTTAGGTTAGGTTAGGTTAGGTTAGGTTAGGTTAGGTTAGGTTAGGTTAGGTTAGGTTAGGTTAGGTTAGGTTAGGTTAGGTTAGGTTAGGTTAGGTTAGGTTAGGTTAGGTTAGGTTAGGTTAGGTTAGGTTAGGTTAGGTTAGGTTAGGTTAGGTTAGGTTAGGTTAGGTTAGGTTAGGTTAGGTTAGGTTAGGTTAGGTTAGGTTAGGTTAGGTTAGGTTAGGTTAGGTTAGGTTAGGTTAGGTTAGGTTAGGTTAGGTTAGGTTAGGTTAGGTTAGGTTAGGTTAGGTTAGGTTAGGTTAGGTTAGGTTAGGTTAGGTTAGGTTAGGTTAGGTTAGGTTAGGTTAGGTTAGGTTAGGTTAGGTTAGGTTAGGTTAGGTTAGGTTAGGTTAGGTTAGGTTAGGTTAGGTTAGGTTAGGTTAGGTTAGGTTAGGTTAGGTTAGGTTAGGTTAGGTTAGGTTAGGTTAGGTTAGGTTAGGTTAGGTTAGGTTAGGTTAGGTTAGGTTAGGTTAGGTTAGGTTAGGTTAGGTTAGGTTAGGTTAGGTTAGGTTAGGTTAGGTTAGGTTAGGTTAGGTTAGGTTAGGTTAGGTTAGGTTAGGTTAGGTTAGGTTAGGTTAGGTTAGGTTAGGTTAGGTTAGGTTAGGTTAGGTTAGGTTAGGTTAGGTTAGGTTAGGTTAGGTTAGGTTAGGTTAGGTTAGGTTAGGTTAGGTTAGGTTAGGTTAGGTTAGGTTAGGTTAGGTTAGGTTAGGTTAGGTTAGGTTAGGTTAGGTTAGGTTAGGTTAGGTTAGGTTAGGTTAGGTTAGGTTAGGTTAGGTTAGGTTAGGTTAGGTTAGGTTAGGTTAGGTTAGGTTAGGTTAGGTTAGGTTAGGTTAGGTTAGGTTAGGTTAGGTTAGGTTAGGTTAGGTTAGGTTAGGTTAGGTTAGGTTAGGTTAGGTTAGGTTAGGTTAGGTTAGGTTAGGTTAGGTTAGGTTAGGTTAGGTTAGGTTAGGTTAGGTTAGGTTAGGTTAGGTTAGGTTAGGTTAGGTTAGGTTAGGTTAGGTTAGGTTAGGTTAGGTTAGGTTAGGTTAGGTTAGGTTAGGTTAGGTTAGGTTAGGTTAGGTTAGGTTAGGTTAGGTTAGGTTAGGTTAGGTTAGGTTAGGTTAGGTTAGGTTAGGTTAGGTTAGGTTAGGTTAGGTTAGGTTAGGTTAGGTTAGGTTAGGTTAGGTTAGGTTAGGTTAGGTTAGGTTAGGTTAGGTTAGGTTAGGTTAGGTTAGGTTAGGTTAGGTTAGGTTAGGTTAGGTTAGGTTAGGTTAGGTTAGGTTAGGTTAGGTTAGGTTAGGTTAGGTTAGGTTAGGTTAGGTTAGGTTAGGTTAGGTTAGGTTAGGTTAGGTTAGGTTAGGTTAGGTTAGGTTAGGTTAGGTTAGGTTAGGTTAGGTTAGGTTAGGTTAGGTTAGGTTAGGTTAGGTTAGGTTAGGTTAGGTTAGGTTAGGTTAGGTTAGGTTAGGTTAGGTTAGGTTAGGTTAGGTTAGGTTAGGTTAGGTTAGGTTAGGTTAGGTTAGGTTAGGTTAGGTTAGGTTAGGTTAGGTTAGGTTAGGTTAGGTTAGGTTAGGTTAGGTTAGGTTAGGTTAGGTTAGGTTAGGTTAGGTTAGGTTAGGTTAGGTTAGGTTAGGTTAGGTTAGGTTAGGTTAGGTTAGGTTAGGTTAGGTTAGGTTAGGTTAGGTTAGGTTAGGTTAGGTTAGGTTAGGTTAGGTTAGGTTAGGTTAGGTTAGGTTAGGTTAGGTTAGGTTAGGTTAGGTTAGGTTAGGTTAGGTTAGGTTAGGTTAGGTTAGGTTAGGTTAGGTTAGGTTAGGTTAGGTTAGGTTAGGTTAGGTTAGGTTAGGTTAGGTTAGGTTAGGTTAGGTTAGGTTAGGTTAGGTTAGGTTAGGTTAGGTTAGGTTAGGTTAGGTTAGGTTAGGTTAGGTTAGGTTAGGTTAGGTTAGGTTAGGTTAGGTTAGGTTAGGTTAGGTTAGGTTAGGTTAGGTTAGGTTAGGTTAGGTTAGGTTAGGTTAGGTTAGGTTAGGTTAGGTTAGGTTAGGTTAGGTTAGGTTAGGTTAGGTTAGGTTAGGTTAGGTTAGGTTAGGTTAGGTTAGGTTAGGTTAGGTTAGGTTAGGTTAGGTTAGGTTAGGTTAGGTTAGGTTAGGTTAGGTTAGGTTAGGTTAGGTTAGGTTAGGTTAGGTTAGGTTAGGTTAGGTTAGGTTAGGTTAGGTTAGGTTAGGTTAGGTTAGGTTAGGTTAGGTTAGGTTAGGTTAGGTTAGGTTAGGTTAGGTTAGGTTAGGTTAGGTTAGGTTAGGTTAGGTTAGGTTAGGTTAGGTTAGGTTAGGTTAGGTTAGGTTAGGTTAGGTTAGGTTAGGTTAGGTTAGGTTAGGTTAGGTTAGGTTAGGTTAGGTTAGGTTAGGTTAGGTTAGGTTAGGTTAGGTTAGGTTAGGTTAGGTTAGGTTAGGTTAGGTTAGGTTAGGTTAGGTTAGGTTAGGTTAGGTTAGGTTAGGTTAGGTTAGGTTAGGTTAGGTTAGGTTAGGTTAGGTTAGGTTAGGTTAGGTTAGGTTAGGTTAGGTTAGGTTAGGTTAGGTTAGGTTAGGTTAGGTTAGGTTAGGTTAGGTTAGGTTAGGTTAGGTTAGGTTAGGTTAGGTTAGGTTAGGTTAGGTTAGGTTAGGTTAGGTTAGGTTAGGTTAGGTTAGGTTAGGTTAGGTTAGGTTAGGTTAGGTTAGGTTAGGTTAGGTTAGGTTAGGTTAGGTTAGGTTAGGTTAGGTTAGGTTAGGTTAGGTTAGGTTAGGTTAGGTTAGGTTAGGTTAGGTTAGGTTAGGTTAGGTTAGGTTAGGTTAGGTTAGGTTAGGTTAGGTTAGGTTAGGTTAGGTTAGGTTAGGTTAGGTTAGGTTAGGTTAGGTTAGGTTAGGTTAGGTTAGGTTAGGTTAGGTTAGGTTAGGTTAGGTTAGGTTAGGTTAGGTTAGGTTAGGTTAGGTTAGGTTAGGTTAGGTTAGGTTAGGTTAGGTTAGGTTAGGTTAGGTTAGGTTAGGTTAGGTTAGGTTAGGTTAGGTTAGGTTAGGTTAGGTTAGGTTAGGTTAGGTTAGGTTAGGTTAGGTTAGGTTAGGTTAGGTTAGGTTAGGTTAGGTTAGGTTAGGTTAGGTTAGGTTAGGTTAGGTTAGGTTAGGTTAGGTTAGGTTAGGTTAGGTTAGGTTAGGTTAGGTTAGGTTAGGTTAGGTTAGGTTAGGTTAGGTTAGGTTAGGTTAGGTTAGGTTAGGTTAGGTTAGGTTAGGTTAGGTTAGGTTAGGTTAGGTTAGGTTAGGTTAGGTTAGGTTAGGTTAGGTTAGGTTAGGTTAGGTTAGGTTAGGTTAGGTTAGGTTAGGTTAGGTTAGGTTAGGTTAGGTTAGGTTAGGTTAGGTTAGGTTAGGTTAGGTTAGGTTAGGTTAGGTTAGGTTAGGTTAGGTTAGGTTAGGTTAGGTTAGGTTAGGTTAGGTTAGGTTAGGTTAGGTTAGGTTAGGTTAGGTTAGGTTAGGTTAGGTTAGGTTAGGTTAGGTTAGGTTAGGTTAGGTTAGGTTAGGTTAGGTTAGGTTAGGTTAGGTTAGGTTAGGTTAGGTTAGGTTAGGTTAGGTTAGGTTAGGTTAGGTTAGGTTAGGTTAGGTTAGGTTAGGTTAGGTTAGGTTAGGTTAGGTTAGGTTAGGTTAGGTTAGGTTAGGTTAGGTTAGGTTAGGTTAGGTTAGGTTAGGTTAGGTTAGGTTAGGTTAGGTTAGGTTAGGTTAGGTTAGGTTAGGTTAGGTTAGGTTAGGTTAGGTTAGGTTAGGTTAGGTTAGGTTAGGTTAGGTTAGGTTAGGTTAGGTTAGGTTAGGTTAGGTTAGGTTAGGTTAGGTTAGGTTAGGTTAGGTTAGGTTAGGTTAGGTTAGGTTAGGTTAGGTTAGGTTAGGTTAGGTTAGGTTAGGTTAGGTTAGGTTAGGTTAGGTTAGGTTAGGTTAGGTTAGGTTAGGTTAGGTTAGGTTAGGTTAGGTTAGGTTAGGTTAGGTTAGGTTAGGTTAGGTTAGGTTAGGTTAGGTTAGGTTAGGTTAGGTTAGGTTAGGTTAGGTTAGGTTAGGTTAGGTTAGGTTAGGTTAGGTTAGGTTAGGTTAGGTTAGGTTAGGTTAGGTTAGGTTAGGTTAGGTTAGGTTAGGTTAGGTTAGGTTAGGTTAGGTTAGGTTAGGTTAGGTTAGGTTAGGTTAGGTTAGGTTAGGTTAGGTTAGGTTAGGTTAGGTTAGGTTAGGTTAGGTTAGGTTAGGTTAGGTTAGGTTAGGTTAGGTTAGGTTAGGTTAGGTTAGGTTAGGTTAGGTTAGGTTAGGTTAGGTTAGGTTAGGTTAGGTTAGGTTAGGTTAGGTTAGGTTAGGTTAGGTTAGGTTAGGTTAGGTTAGGTTAGGTTAGGTTAGGTTAGGTTAGGTTAGGTTAGGTTAGGTTAGGTTAGGTTAGGTTAGGTTAGGTTAGGTTAGGTTAGGTTAGGTTAGGTTAGGTTAGGTTAGGTTAGGTTAGGTTAGGTTAGGTTAGGTTAGGTTAGGTTAGGTTAGGTTAGGTTAGGTTAGGTTAGGTTAGGTTAGGTTAGGTTAGGTTAGGTTAGGTTAGGTTAGGTTAGGTTAGGTTAGGTTAGGTTAGGTTAGGTTAGGTTAGGTTAGGTTAGGTTAGGTTAGGTTAGGTTAGGTTAGGTTAGGTTAGGTTAGGTTAGGTTAGGTTAGGTTAGGTTAGGTTAGGTTAGGTTAGGTTAGGTTAGGTTAGGTTAGGTTAGGTTAGGTTAGGTTAGGTTAGGTTAGGTTAGGTTAGGTTAGGTTAGGTTAGGTTAGGTTAGGTTAGGTTAGGTTAGGTTAGGTTAGGTTAGGTTAGGTTAGGTTAGGTTAGGTTAGGTTAGGTTAGGTTAGGTTAGGTT
Source organism: Eueides isabella (assembly GCA_019049475.1). Taxonomy (NCBI): domain Eukaryota; kingdom Metazoa; phylum Arthropoda; class Insecta; order Lepidoptera; family Nymphalidae; genus Eueides; species Eueides isabella. The sequence continues at coordinate 11,576,926 of CM032404.1, forward strand.
AGGTTAGGTTAGGTTAGGTTAGGTTAGGTTAGGTTAGGTTAGGTTAGGTTAGGTTAGGTTAGGTTAGGTTAGGTTAGGTTAGGTTAGGTTAGGTTAGGTTAGGTTAGGTTAGGTTAGGTTAGGTTAGGTTAGGTTAGGTTAGGTTAGGTTAGGTTAGGTTAGGTTAGGTTAGGTTAGGTTAGGTTAGGTTAGGTTAGGTTAGGTTAGGTTAGGTTAGGTTAGGTTAGGTTAGGTTAGGTTAGGTTAGGTTAGGTTAGGTTAGGTTAGGTTAGGTTAGGTTAGGTTAGGTTAGGTTAGGTTAGGTTAGGTTAGGTTAGGTTAGGTTAGGTTAGGTTAGGTTAGGTTAGGTTAGGTTAGGTTAGGTTAGGTTAGGTTAGGTTAGGTTAGGTTAGGTTAGGTTAGGTTAGGTTAGGTTAGGTTAGGTTAGGTTAGGTTAGGTTAGGTTAGGTTAGGTTAGGTTAGGTTAGGTTAGGTTAGGTTAGGTTAGGTTAGGTTAGGTTAGGTTAGGTTAGGTTAGGTTAGGTTAGGTTAGGTTAGGTTAGGTTAGGTTAGGTTAGGTTAGGTTAGGTTAGGTTAGGTTAGGTTAGGTTAGGTTAGGTTAGGTTAGGTTAGGTTAGGTTAGGTTAGGTTAGGTTAGGTTAGGTTAGGTTAGGTTAGGTTAGGTTAGGTTAGGTTAGGTTAGGTTAGGTTAGGTTAGGTTAGGTTAGGTTAGGTTAGGTTAGGTTAGGTTAGGTTAGGTTAGGTTAGGTTAGGTTAGGTTAGGTTAGGTTAGGTTAGGTTAGGTTAGGTTAGGTTAGGTTAGGTTAGGTTAGGTTAGGTTAGGTTAGGTTAGGTTAGGTTAGGTTAGGTTAGGTTAGGTTAGGTTAGGTTAGGTTAGGTTAGGTTAGGTTAGGTTAGGTTAGGTTAGGTTAGGTTAGGTTAGGTTAGGTTAGGTTAGGTTAGGTTAGGTTAGGTTAGGTTAGGTTAGGTTAGGTTAGGTTAGGTTAGGTTAGGTTAGGTTAGGTTAGGTTAGGTTAGGTTAGGTTAGGTTAGGTTAGGTTAGGTTAGGTTAGGTTAGGTTAGGTTAGGTTAGGTTAGGTTAGGTTAGGTTAGGTTAGGTTAGGTTAGGTTAGGTTAGGTTAGGTTAGGTTAGGTTAGGTTAGGTTAGGTTAGGTTAGGTTAGGTTAGGTTAGGTTAGGTTAGGTTAGGTTAGGTTAGGTTAGGTTAGGTTAGGTTAGGTTAGGTTAGGTTAGGTTAGGTTAGGTTAGGTTAGGTTAGGTTAGGTTAGGTTAGGTTAGGTTAGGTTAGGTTAGGTTAGGTTAGGTTAGGTTAGGTTAGGTTAGGTTAGGTTAGGTTAGGTTAGGTTAGGTTAGGTTAGGTTAGGTTAGGTTAGGTTAGGTTAGGTTAGGTTAGGTTAGGTTAGGTTAGGTTAGGTTAGGTTAGGTTAGGTTAGGTTAGGTTAGGTTAGGTTAGGTTAGGTTAGGTTAGGTTAGGTTAGGTTAGGTTAGGTTAGGTTAGGTTAGGTTAGGTTAGGTTAGGTTAGGTTAGGTTAGGTTAGGTTAGGTTAGGTTAGGTTAGGTTAGGTTAGGTTAGGTTAGGTTAGGTTAGGTTAGGTTAGGTTAGGTTAGGTTAGGTTAGGTTAGGTTAGGTTAGGTTAGGTTAGGTTAGGTTAGGTTAGGTTAGGTTAGGTTAGGTTAGGTTAGGTTAGGTTAGGTTAGGTTAGGTTAGGTTAGGTTAGGTTAGGTTAGGTTAGGTTAGGTTAGGTTAGGTTAGGTTAGGTTAGGTTAGGTTAGGTTAGGTTAGGTTAGGTTAGGTTAGGTTAGGTTAGGTTAGGTTAGGTTAGGTTAGGTTAGGTTAGGTTAGGTTAGGTTAGGTTAGGTTAGGTTAGGTTAGGTTAGGTTAGGTTAGGTTAGGTTAGGTTAGGTTAGGTTAGGTTAGGTTAGGTTAGGTTAGGTTAGGTTAGGTTAGGTTAGGTTAGGTTAGGTTAGGTTAGGTTAGGTTAGGTTAGGTTAGGTTAGGTTAGGTTAGGTTAGGTTAGGTTAGGTTAGGTTAGGTTAGGTTAGGTTAGGTTAGGTTAGGTTAGGTTAGGTTAGGTTAGGTTAGGTTAGGTTAGGTTAGGTTAGGTTAGGTTAGGTTAGGTTAGGTTAGGTTAGGTTAGGTTAGGTTAGGTTAGGTTAGGTTAGGTTAGGTTAGGTTAGGTTAGGTTAGGTTAGGTTAGGTTAGGTTAGGTTAGGTTAGGTTAGGTTAGGTTAGGTTAGGTTAGGTTAGGTTAGGTTAGGTTAGGTTAGGTTAGGTTAGGTTAGGTTAGGTTAGGTTAGGTTAGGTTAGGTTAGGTTAGGTTAGGTTAGGTTAGGTTAGGTTAGGTTAGGTTAGGTTAGGTTAGGTTAGGTTAGGTTAGGTTAGGTTAGGTTAGGTTAGGTTAGGTTAGGTTAGGTTAGGTTAGGTTAGGTTAGGTTAGGTTAGGTTAGGTTAGGTTAGGTTAGGTTAGGTTAGGTTAGGTTAGGTTAGGTTAGGTTAGGTTAGGTTAGGTTAGGTTAGGTTAGGTTAGGTTAGGTTAGGTTAGGTTAGGTTAGGTTAGGTTAGGTTAGGTTAGGTTAGGTTAGGTTAGGTTAGGTTAGGTTAGGTTAGGTTAGGTTAGGTTAGGTTAGGTTAGGTTAGGTTAGGTTAGGTTAGGTTAGGTTAGGTTAGGTTAGGTTAGGTTAGGTTAGGTTAGGTTAGGTTAGGTTAGGTTAGGTTAGGTTAGGTTAGGTTAGGTTAGGTTAGGTTAGGTTAGGTTAGGTTAGGTTAGGTTAGGTTAGGTTAGGTTAGGTTAGGTTAGGTTAGGTTAGGTTAGGTTAGGTTAGGTTAGGTTAGGTTAGGTTAGGTTAGGTTAGGTTAGGTTAGGTTAGGTTAGGTTAGGTTAGGTTAGGTTAGGTTAGGTTAGGTTAGGTTAGGTTAGGTTAGGTTAGGTTAGGTTAGGTTAGGTTAGGTTAGGTTAGGTTAGGTTAGGTTAGGTTAGGTTAGGTTAGGTTAGGTTAGGTTAGGTTAGGTTAGGTTAGGTTAGGTTAGGTTAGGTTAGGTTAGGTTAGGTTAGGTTAGGTTAGGTTAGGTTAGGTTAGGTTAGGTTAGGTTAGGTTAGGTTAGGTTAGGTTAGGTTAGGTTAGGTTAGGTTAGGTTAGGTTAGGTTAGGTTAGGTTAGGTTAGGTTAGGTTAGGTTAGGTTAGGTTAGGTTAGGTTAGGTTAGGTTAGGTTAGGTTAGGTTAGGTTAGGTTAGGTTAGGTTAGGTTAGGTTAGGTTAGGTTAGGTTAGGTTAGGTTAGGTTAGGTTAGGTTAGGTTAGGTTAGGTTAGGTTAGGTTAGGTTAGGTTAGGTTAGGTTAGGTTAGGTTAGGTTAGGTTAGGTTAGGTTAGGTTAGGTTAGGTTAGGTTAGGTTAGGTTAGGTTAGGTTAGGTTAGGTTAGGTTAGGTTAGGTTAGGTTAGGTTAGGTTAGGTTAGGTTAGGTTAGGTTAGGTTAGGTTAGGTTAGGTTAGGTTAGGTTAGGTTAGGTTAGGTTAGGTTAGGTTAGGTTAGGTTAGGTTAGGTTAGGTTAGGTTAGGTTAGGTTAGGTTAGGTTAGGTTAGGTTAGGTTAGGTTAGGTTAGGTTAGGTTAGGTTAGGTTAGGTTAGGTTAGGTTAGGTTAGGTTAGGTTAGGTTAGGTTAGGTTAGGTTAGGTTAGGTTAGGTTAGGTTAGGTTAGGTTAGGTTAGGTTAGGTTAGGTTAGGTTAGGTTAGGTTAGGTTAGGTTAGGTTAGGTTAGGTTAGGTTAGGTTAGGTTAGGTTAGGTTAGGTTAGGTTAGGTTAGGTTAGGTTAGGTTAGGTTAGGTTAGGTTAGGTTAGGTTAGGTTAGGTTAGGTAGGTTAGGTTAGGTTAGGTTAGGTTAGGTTAGGTTAGGTTAGGTTAGGTTAGGTTAGGTTAGGTTAGGTTAGGTTAGGTTAGGTTAGGTTAGGTTAGGTTAGGTTAGGTTAGGTTAGGTTAGGTTAGGTTAGGTTAGGTTAGGTTAGGTTAGGTTAGGTTAGGTTAGGTTAGGTTAGGTTAGGTTAGGTTAGGTTAGGTTAGGTTAGGTTAGGTTAGGTTAGGTTAGGTTAGGTTAGGTTAGGTTAGGTTAGGTTAGGTTAGGTTAGGTTAGGTTAGGTTAGGTTAGGTTAGGTTAGGTTAGGTTAGGTTAGGTTAGGTTAGGTTAGGTTAGGTTAGGTTAGGTTAGGTTAGGTTAGGTTAGGTTAGGTTAGGTTAGGTTAGGTTAGGTTAGGTTAGGTTAGGTTAGGTTAGGTTAGGTTAGGTTAGGTTAGGTTAGGTTAGGTTAGGTTAGGTTAGGTTAGGTTAGGTTAGGTTAGGTTAGGTTAGGTTAGGTTAGGTTAGGTTAGGTTAGGTTAGGTTAGGTTAGGTTAGGTTAGGTTAGGTTAGGTTAGGTTAGGTTAGGTTAGGTTAGGTTAGGTTAGGTTAGGTTAGGTTAGGTTAGGTTAGGTTAGGTTAGGTTAGGTTAGGTTAGGTTAGGTTAGGTTAGGTTAGGTTAGGTTAGGTTAGGTTAGGTTAGGTTAGGTTAGGTTAGGTTAGGTTAGGTTAGGTTAGGTTAGGTTAGGTTAGGTTAGGTTAGGTTAGGTTAGGTTAGGTTAGGTTAGGTTAGGTTAGGTTAGGTTAGGTTAGGTTAGGTTAGGTTAGGTTAGGTTAGGTTAGGTTAGGTTAGGTTAGGTTAGGTTAGGTTAGGTTAGGTTAGGTTAGGTTAGGTTAGGTTAGGTTAGGTTAGGTTAGGTTAGGTTAGGTTAGGTTAGGTTAGGTTAGGTTAGGTTAGGTTAGGTTAGGTTAGGTTAGGTTAGGTTAGGTTAGGTTAGGTTAGGTTAGGTTAGGTTAGGTTAGGTTAGGTTAGGTTAGGTTAGGTTAGGTTAGGTTAGGTTAGGTTAGGTTAGGTTAGGTTAGGTTAGGTTAGGTTAGGTTAGGTTAGGTTAGGTTAGGTTAGGTTAGGTTAGGTTAGGTTAGGTTAGGTTAGGTTAGGTTAGGTTAGGTTAGGTTAGGTTAGGTTAGGTTAGGTTAGGTTAGGTTAGGTTAGGTTAGGTTAGGTTAGGTTAGGTTAGGTTAGGTTAGGTTAGGTTAGGTTAGGTTAGGTTAGGTTAGGTTAGGTTAGGTTAGGTTAGGTTAGGTTAGGTTAGGTTAGGTTAGGTTAGGTTAGGTTAGGTTAGGTTAGGTTAGGTTAGGTTAGGTTAGGTTAGGTTAGGTTAGGTTAGGTTAGGTTAGGTTAGGTTAGGTTAGGTTAGGTTAGGTTAGGTTAGGTTAGGTTAGGTTAGGTTAGGTTAGGTTAGGTTAGGTTAGGTTAGGTTAGGTTAGGTTAGGTTAGGTTAGGTTAGGT
>CM032404.1:11587681-11654559 GCA_019049475.1 Eueides isabella
ACTTATTAAATACCTACAAGTGGTGCAGTCTCGTATAGTTATTTTAAAATGGGCACACAAAGTAATATAATATTTTTACTATGTTTTAAAGTGTTATTCCCACTTAGGACAGATAATACTAAACTTAAATTTAAAAAAGCGTATAAAATTTCGAACGAAGCAGGATTTGAACCCGCGCCTCTGGAATACCGTTCCAGCGCTCTGACCAACTATTCGTTCTCACGAGCTCCGTCGAATTCTTATGCGCTTGTTACAACTTATTTATGTTGTTAGCATCTCTGTAGGGAGATTTTTACAAATTTCCGCTACCCAATGACAACTCGTAAGAATTATCGTTTGGCAGTTGCAATGATGCTACCGCTATCAGTTTTCAGCTTTGAAGCCTTGGTTCCGCTCGATAGCCTCTTTAATATATCTTACATTAAATCGGCGAAGGTCGTAAGTCAAAGACCTAGATATCAGCCTATTTAGCTGCCTATAATGACTAGCATCCTCTGATTTCTGTATCCTCGTTTTGCGTCTTTGTTCCACAAGCTGGATAGGCGTATCGGAGAGTTTCTTAGGTTTAGTACGGTGGGTTTTAAAATACTTATACCCTACCGTACGGATAATATCCACCAACATGTTGTTTAGATCGTCCCACATCTAAGTGTTCTCAAGGGCTGCGAAGCGGTTTTGAAGATCGAGCTGAAAGCTCTCAGGGTTTTTAGAGTAGTGCGGGTATTGGTCAGAGCGTAGACTTTATCAATCATGATCTTTCAAGCTTAATGTCGATATTCAATGTGTCCCGTACCAATGATGATCACTGTCCGTTCTCACAGTGTTGATCATAGAGAATCATTGAATATTTGCTTTTTCGTCAACATCATAAAATATATCTCATTTTTGACGTTACCATCCAGACTCATCCAGGTCCACTTCCGCTATTAGGGTTTCTTGAAGAAAGAGTTCATCATATAGAGGCCCTCTTTCTCCATGAAATCAACCAACATTTGGCCTCTGGCGTCCGTTGCCCAACTCTAAATTGCCCCCGCTCTCAATTCATCGCCTTAACGTTTCCCCAAACTTGCGTTGAAGTCCCCTATTACAACTGTGTGTGGGTTTTGCAGCTATGCATGGCTTTAGAGACATTCTCATACATAGCTTCCACTTCGTCGTCAGGGGTGTACCGAGGTCGGAGCATAACCTGTATTACATTCAACAAATGTGTTTCGATATCTGAGTATCAGGTACGCTACCCTGCTCTATACACTACCGACGGAAACACGTGTAACAAGGAATTGTGGATGATATGTCCGACACCGCCCAGGGATTGTTGGTTGTCCTCAAGGTAGTATAGCAAGTAGCGGACTTAAGGATTATCGTGTCCTCCCCCTCTCTTCGGACTTCGGATAACCCATAATATCCCAGTGTAACTTACTTATAGATTCTTCTAATTCTACTAACTTTACGTCAGTCCTCGGTGTACGCGTGTTATATGTTGCCAGATCGAGTTCGGTGTTGGTAGCCGGATCTTACTGGTGATTCTTAGCACCCCTTGCTCTGCCGTTACCATAGCCGCTACCGTAGCTAGGAATAGCAGGGCTGCCAAGGACTAGGGGCTGTTTTGTATTTGGCTATCCATGGGGGGAGGTTTTGCCGTAATCGCCATGCTTGGCAGGCAGGGTGTGCGATCGCAGATTTCAGAAACAAAGAAAGCTATGGTTTCAGAAAGATGCTGCTGCCCATCTTCTGCTGGCTATGCTCCCCACGGCATAATATATATATATATATATATATATATAGATATATATTTTATATATATATATATATATAATATATGTATATGTATATATGTATTATACATATATATATATATAGATATATATATATATATATATATATATATATATATATATATATATATATATATATATATATATATAATATATATATATAATATAAACAACAATAGTTTCTTAAACCTTTATTGATAATATCACATTTAAAGTGCTTGGTTAAATTCACTATTAATTTTAAGCATAAAATTTTCGAGCAAAGAAGAAATTATTCATTCTATCTGGTAGTCAAGATAACATAAACAAAACAATAACAATCTTGATGTAAACAACAAAAGTAACAACAGAAGAACAAGAATTAAACAAAAATATCAAAAACAGTTTCCTTGTTGTCTTCGCTGGATATTTCAATCTGTAGGGAAAAGCGAAGACATAACGTCACTAACTGTATTTATACATATAATAAAATATAACAACCTCATGTCTGTACATTATAAATATAACGAAGAACTAAGATAGCGGATCTTCATACAACCAATAGATGCCAAAAATATTAAAAAAATTGTCGTCTGTCTGTTTGTTGTCTGCTTTTCACGCAAAAACTACTGGACGAATTTTGATGAAACTCTTTTTGTTATATAGCTATTAGTTTCGCTAACATAAAGGCTATCTTTTTTTTTTGAAAATTCGCTCTTTAAGGGGTAAAAGGGGTGGCAGTACGTTTGTATTAAACTCCATCAGTTTTGATGCTAATTCGATTAAAAATAATATTTGGTTATTGGTTAGAAATAGATAAAAATGACGCAATAATAATTATTGAATATTCTGCCTTAACGAGGGTTAAAAAGGGTGGTAAGTTTCTAAGAAACTCTGTCAGTTTACGATGTAATTTGATGTTTGGTATGGTGAGAGTAAAAAGTGTCCTGATCAACATCTATGAGAAGTGATTATTTTAAAGCTCTGTAGTCCATCTGGCTACCTAATGGCATGCAACACCAAGAGCACGGCTTCACTTTAAAAATATACGGAAATAACTCTATTATAATAGTTTTTTATCTGCTGTTGGCGCATAAACATCCCTTGGCGAGACGAAGCTCGCGGGCACCAGCTAGTAATAAATAATTATTAAAAATAAGGAATATAATTTAAAGCATTATATAAAATCTGGCATGATAAAGTTCAGTAGTATTATTTACAGTGCTGTCAGTAGTATTAATTTCACAGTTACTATTACATTTTTGGTCACGAAGGCTAGAACAAAGAATTAATTAAATTTTTAATAACTTAAACAAAAAAACATCGATTGTCTGTTAAGTCTGTTTACTGACGATAGTTGGAAATACTGATGGAATGATTGCATTTTTCAAAAGAATTTTCTATTTGTTTGGTTGATTTACAATTTTCACGAAGAAACTGACAAATTTCTGAAAAATTCTACTTTAGTTTTTTAGTTTATTTGACCAGCGGAGCCAAAACATATACAGTTTTATATAGAATACGGATAACTTGCTGAATGTTTTCTCTTTGTTTAGTGTCTATAAAACATAAATGGAGGAAAACATTTTTTACAGTTTTGTATTATTAATAATTGATTAAAATAGAAATAAACAAGAAATAAACACTTAATCGTTGAAGAAAAAATAACAGTATTTTAAATTCATGTATAAACACTATCCATCCATCCATCCATATCTTCACGCTATATCCCTAGCGGGGTAGGCAGAGAGACTCCCACAACAGCCTTTCGGATCTTTCTTGCATTCTTCTCGCTAACATTTTAGTATAGACTTTACTACCTAAGCTAGTCTAACTAATAGCCCTATAGCTTGCGCAATCTATCTGAGAACCTTTACCTTTATACAAAGGCACGATGACTGTATCTCGCCAATCGCCTGGGACCTCCCCCGATTTCCAGCATAAATTGCACAAAAACCAGAACAGGTCCAAGACGCGTGGCCCACCATATTTGATCATCTCGGCAGTAACACCATCTGCTCCCGCTGCCTTACCACATTTCAAACTTCGTATGGCACTCTCAACTTCTTTTATACTGATTTCGCCATCAGCTACATCAAGACTCAGCATTTCGCTGTTACTTGAGGCAGAGGCGTCATCACATTCATACATCTCCTTGTAAAATTTCGCCCATCGCTGCAAAACCTGTGGTTGTTCTATTAAAAGATCACCGTCCTTCGAACGCAACCCTTTCATTCTACAGGTAACTCCGGGAACCACTCACTTCTTGCCAGAAAAGCTTCGTTTAAGTTAAGTTATTCGTTAACTTTTCATCTCTTTCTTTCTCAGAGTTTTCACGCTTCATCGTTATCAGTTCTTTCGTTTGGTGTTTTTGCAGCTTATACTCTTTCTTTCTTATCTCTCCATGCTTTTATTCTTACCCGAGGCTTTATAATCCTGTCATACTTTCTTCTTTCTTTCTACTGCATCTTTCACTTCATCATCCCACCAATCGTCTCGCTTTTTGTTAAAGCCTCTTTTTCCTTTACCACATACCTCTGCCGCTACTTCCGTCATACTATTCCTTAAGTCCTGCCAGCATACTTCAATATTTCCATTTTCTACTTCGCAGCTGTCTAACTTGTTGGAAACTCTTTCTTGATATTCATCTCTGATCGGTGGATCTTGAAGATTTTAGCTTCTTATACGGTGATTCGGTGCCAAGTGTGGACAACTAGTGCGGTTGCGCCAACCTGCGAACAGATCCCTTATTCTAGCTACGACTAGATGACCTTTCTTTGCAAATTTCTAATATAAGCTTTCTAGCCTCATTCATTCTCTTATCACCATACTCCCTAACACTCCTTCGTAACCGCTACGCGCAGTTCCGATCCGTTCAAATCACCACATATATTAATTTTTCATTCTCTCTAACACTTCCTAAAACGTCACACTCTCCCAAAACTCCTCGAGTTCGCATAATGGAGCTGAGGATAACGGCGCATACGCCGCTAATAAGAAAACTCTTGTTATCCACAGCTTGAAGCGCACTTAAATCAGCCTTGGGTTGATCGCCTTGTACTCTATCATTGCACTAACCAACCGAGAGGACAATAACACGCCTACTCCTCGACTCCCTCGCTCGCTCTCTGGTACGCCCAGAGAGCGATCTGGTTGCCGGGTAAATCGGTCGTGTCATTGCCTTTTCGCTTGGTCTCAGTCACACAAGTAACATCCAGGTCTCTGCCATCCATCGTATCTAACAATTCATTCATCTTTTCTTCCATCCTCCTCTTACATTCCACGTAGCTATTTGTAGCTCCGTCCTCCACTTCCCGCCGATCCGGACATGGCGTGCTGGGTGGCAGTCCCCAACGCCGCATTTGTCTCCACTTATCACACCAGCGGGGACACACTGGTGCGAGTCGCCTTGGGGGGCACGCCCTATCAGTGCGCGCCCGTGTGGTGTACATGTGGCTGATGGAACGTTGCAGCCCTCTAGAGGGCTGGCAGGTGGCAGGGGTCGCTGCGAGCAAGCCTTCCATCGTAGATCCCCAAACACTATCGAAAATATAAACACTATCTAATAAAAATATTATATACTGAAAATGTACAAACTTTGTTAAACTTCCTTAACTTATTTCTTTACAAATGTTTTTATAAATTTATTTTATCGTCTTATTTTTATTTTATGTGACTACCTTGTTTGTTTACGTATTTTAAGTTGTCTAAAAGTAGCTGTGACATGTATATTCTGTAAGCTACTATTACTATTCTGGAAATGACTATTATTATATACTATTGTATTAAAAATTTGCAAATCTTAACAAGTCAAACAATTTTGAAGTACACCATGCTTTACGACAGTATGTAAATGTTGAGCCGACCAACACACACAAACAGTTCTTAAAAGGTGCTACGGATTGTGTCTGTAAAAGTAAAAATGTTTAAATAATATCTCGAACGACTGACGACGATACTACTTGACTATTTAATCAAGCGTTGCATTGACCAGTTAATTAGTTTCACAAAATATAAGTATAAATAGAAAATCTTTAGCGAGGAAGCCCGCTAATTAAGGTATGCACAAAAGGTAAGACGTTGTTTTAATAATTATTTTTAGATCCGAAACAAAACCTGTTTGTGCTGGCTGTTAGTTATTCGGTCACCGATTTTTCCAGACTGTGTGACTGACGTTAAAATAAACACTTAATTAAAAACCGTACAATTCATTCTTTTCACTAAATTAGAATAACTTGACAATTTCTTTTTGGAAAAAAATAAACGTCATCAATATAAATACATATATGTATAATCTTTTTAATATTACTCATAACTGACTAACGAAATATTAAAAAACTAATTGTAAACAAAATTTGAATATAACAACGAAACAATAAATGTAATGAAACAACCGCAATTGCTGAAATCCTTGTTTACAGAGGATGATACAAGCTCTAATTAACCGCAGGAGTTTTACTAAAATCCCTACAAATTTGTATTCATGTAAATTAGTTACCTTTGGCGGTCTGTACTTTTAAACGTTATTGTGCATTATGTTGTATAAAATAAGGAAATTCTACATAATTATATTTTATTAAACATATCCTAGCGCAAAGGTACAAGCGTGAGACCTGTATACGCGACAGGTTGCGGGTTCTATCCTCACTTGAGGAAATGAAATATTTTATATATTCCAATACGTTTTTGAAAATGCTACGAAAATTTATTAATGAATTTACCAAAACCGGTGATATACAAGTACTTAATATTAATAACCTGTCACGTTTACAGTCACACACTTGTGCTGCCACAACAGACCCCTAAATTGAACTTGAATTTTAAATATCATAATAATAATAGAATAATAAAGTTCAATCTAATAAACAATAGATAGATCCCGATCCTGGTTTACAAATACAATAGTTTTTCACTTGACAATTACCATAATACATTAGATGTTTACAGAAGAAATATTGATTTAAATAATATTTTTTTTTAATGAATACTTGAATTAGGCCGTCGTGGTGCAGCCGCACAAGTTTACGACTGTTAACGCTTCTGGTTGTATTTATGATTCCACTCGAGTGAATGAAAATATTAAATTAAATAGTTATTAAATATTTTTGGTATTCTCGCTCTGGTAATAAGAAGGTAAATCACAGTGTTTAGTTTCGCCACTCAACAAGCAGTACATTAAGAATTCGGCGAAAAGTAAAAAAAGGAAATGTCTACGTTTTTTAGTCCCCTTTGCATCAGCTATACGACCGGAAGATTACAGCGTAAAGTAAAAATATACTTAATTAAAAAAAAGGATTCTAAAATCGCAATTATCTTCCAAAGTAAACGAAAAGAGAGTATTTCGTAATTAGCGAAATAGATTCATAATTGAATTATCTTAAATTTATTTGGACAATCTATTACTAAAGCCGTAAGATAGATTCTTTAAGAGAAATGTTTAAAAAGATTAATATATTGACCGTTGCATCTCAATACATTTTTGAAAATGTTGTATATGTCAAGAAAAATATTAATAAGTTTACTAAAATCATTGATGTACATAATATTAATACTAGAATAGGCTTAAACTAGTGCGCCTGTAACTCGATTGCATCGAGTCCGTAATTCTTTTATGGGACAGGGTGTACGCTTTTACAATAGGATGCCAGAAACAGTCAGAGAATTTTCTGTTTCACAATTTAAAAAATAGGTGAAAAGACGTTTGTGTGTTAAAGGTTATTACAATATTAACGATTTTATAAATGATAGCACCACTTGGAAATAAAATGCTCGCTCCAGGCATACAGCCTGAAGTGTATCATTGTCACATAATTAAATAAATTAAAGTTTTGATTAAAAAAAAAGACATGTCCCGCTGAGTTTCTTCGCCGGTTCTTCTCAGGTCTGAGGCAGTAACTTTTGTGGTATTTTGTTTGACGTTCAAAAACGAAGCTTGTTACTTCTTATTTTGAACAAAAATATTTGAATTTGGATTTGAATTTGGACATAAAAACTAGTGACCGGCCGAAATTTCTCACCCACCACGCCTAAATGCCACCACTCTACTACTTTGCCTCTGTCATTTTTGGAATCGGTTTTTAATTTGCAATAAACATGTCCGGAATTTCATGAAACTCGTATAATTTTATTGATATGATTGTTGATGATGATAGTTTTCTGATACCGCGGTATTCTTGGGACACACACTAGATTCGAAACTTCAATTCTAGATTCGAAATTCCATTGGGCCCCCATGCTATTAGAATAGTAGGTAGGTTACGGTAGTGAGGTAGCTTACGGTTTTTTGATACTGTGCGTCTACTTTAAGTATTTTCGTAGCATATTATCCTATCCAATATTACTTTGGGGCAATGCTGCAGATATAGAATCTTTATTCGTTAGTCAAGAAAGAGGAGTTAGGACCATTTACAGCATGGGAGCTCGGGAATCCCTGTAAGAGTTTTTCAAAGAAATGAGTATTCATACTATTACATAATAGTACTTTATAATACTATATACTTGTTGGTGTTTATAATACAATATACTTGTTGGAAAAATGTTCACAACTAATTAACGCACCGTGATAGACATAACATTAATACAAGAAGTAAAAACAAGCTGATTACTCCTAGTTATCATCTTAAAAAAGTTTGTGGAGCAGGGTCACGTATGTCTAATAAAATGATTTTAGAGTTTTAGTGATTTTAGACTTGCCCTTCAAGGCTTTTTAAAAATGTATTATTAGGTAAATTCTAATTTAATTTCACTTCAATACAAGGCTATATCATGATAAGAGCGTGTGAGATTAAATGCTGTTGGTAATCTCTCAGAAAGCTCATTATTTTATACATTTATGTTTTACTTTGAGAAGGTTGGTTGATAACTTCCTATAGAACTAACTAGAGACATTTCTATGTAACTTGACGATTAAAATATTCTTGTTATGACCTAATTCAATAAAGAATACTTTGATTTTGATTTTAATTTTCATAACGCTCAGAATTGCTTGTATTATAATTTTTATTTCATTTAACATATAGTGAAATAAATTATTTGTCTATATAGAATTGCAATATTATAGACAATAACATTAAAATACACTGGCTTTCAGTAAGCATAAGAAATTTTTAATATATTAAAATAAGTTTCGTTTTCGGTTTCGGTTTCGGCCGAAACTAGGAGCGAGGCCGGGGGTTGGGTTTCAGTATTGGTTTCGACTGAAAAAATTGCGTCAGTCGGTCACTAATAAAAACAGAATATTATATATTAATGAAATGGGTCTATGGTTTGGTCAATCCATAAACATAAACCAAACTGCTTAAAAAAATTGTAACAAGAAACAAAACATTGTTCTATTTAATATAACTTTGTTTTTTTACCAAGTTTAGAAAATTCTTGCAGTAGTATTAACATTACATTTAACATTGACGCTTTATATTATAATGATTCATGGTCTATCGACCAAATAAAACTTCATTAAGTTTGACGCAGTTCCAATAATGGACTCTATACGTCTAATATCATAAATAAAAGTCTAATAATAAGATAAAATGCTAATTGCGAAAAAGCTAGATGTTTTTTTTTTAAATATTCGCACCATATGCTTACAAAATATATTCACACCGTATTCGTTCATTATAATAATGCCAAAAGAAAATATTAAAAAAATGTTTATGAACCATAAATATATCATTTCAACATTTCAAAATAATAAAAAAATTATATCGTTGGCAGTATCATTCGGAGTAAAATGTTTAACTTGACGCTACGGACGAACATAGGTGCTACATCTTAGCTGTGTTTACACAACAATAGTTTACAATAAAACCGTTCCAAGCATAAATCTAGGAATTCATTGCATATGCGCATTGTTATGAATGCTATTTGCGGAAAGACTAAACATGCTTTACGATTGATATTTTTTTCTATAATGTAATAATTCAATAAAGAATATATATATATATATATATATATATATATATATATATATATATATATATATATATATATATATATATATATATATATATATATATATATATATATATATATATATATATTATATATATATATATATATATATATATATATATATATATATATATATATATATATATATATATATATATATATATATATATATATATATATATATATATATATATATATATACATTTTAAGAAATTCTTTCGATCCCGTTCTGCTTTTAAATACATCGTACTACATACTGAAAGTCTATCTTCCTTTATAACTTTATATTTTTTTTCCCCTTTGTTTTAAGTAAGGTCTACAAACTTTAGACCTTGTTTAAAAACAAAACAGGTATAGACACCTAGCTAGTTTACTTATAATAAATCTATAACTGTCACTGACGGCGATATATAAAAAAAATATTATAGGGTTGTGATTTTTGTGTGTGTCTATTCGTCTGTTCGTCTGTTCGTGTGTTCGTCTGTTCATAAAGAAATAATTTGATACATAGATATTGTCTTAAAAGTGTTAATGTTATTAGAACAAGAAAGTAACTGAGATTATTTTTACTATTTTTACAGTGTTATTCCATACTTAGGAAAGATAAGAAAAGAAAGTAACTGAGAGTAGTAAATAAAAACAAAGCAGGTGAAGCCTCGGTTGGATCGCTAGTTACTATATATAATTCTAGGTATACATATATAATAACAATAGTCTATCGATAAAGAGACTTTATAGCTAGCATGTTAAAAACTATACAAATTTCCAACCACTTATCCTCTTCAAAGTTACATAGATAGTAGGCTCGTAAGCAGTTAAGCTCAAATGTAAACGGTATTTCATTGTGTAACTTGTTTTTGTTGTTTGTTATAGCAGTAAATTTTAAGTGAAGGATGAAGACAATAGGCTGACGTTCTGTACGATAAAGAGAATATGTAATGTGAAAATGGTTTATTTTAATATTTTTTATATGATTTGTAAGTTAAAAAAGTAACTTAAACTATACTAATATTGACACTATTAAATACAATTTTATATAATACGTATCTTTTGATATATTTTATTAAACGTGCCTAGCGACAATGTGCCAAGTTCTACGAAATTCATCACTATCGTTTCGAACGTTTCATAAAATATATGAAAAGATACATATTATACCCTTTTTAATATCCTTACAAAGAAAGATCCAGTATTGAATAATTAATATACTATACGATATATATAAACGTATGATGATCTAAATCAAATATTAATTTTGCTTGTTCATTTACAAGACATCTGTGCATTGATCACGATTGCAACGAATCTGTTTGTTTTGGTGGACTAACTAAGTTAACGTTACCAAGAAACTTAGCAAGTAACATATACTAACTCGATCGTGCAGCAATTTACAAGTCTTATCATGTCTTCGCCCCATCCTAATCCTCTTTAGTATGTATGTATAAATAAGTTGGCACAACGTGAACTTTGGTTTCTGTTTCAGCTAAGGAAACACTGTATTCCGCTTTATAGAATAACGGCACAATTGTATTAGTCAATATGAATATATCAAATAATTAATATAATGCACATAGCTTAGGAAAGCTTTTTCCCCATTTTCTGCCAAATTTGATGCATTGTGTGTTGAGTGACGGTTTTCAACGCCATGCCTCGATACTAGAAGGAAGAAATGCAAATATTGAGTATTTCATTTCCTCGAGTGGATCGAACCAAGAACCTGTCGCGTTCAAGCAGTTTCGTATGCCCTTCCGCCGCAATAGGCCCTAAAAGTCAAATTTAATTTGGTTACGATATATCGATTTTCACCGGATCGTAGTCAAGTCTCCATAATTATCAAAGAAATTCTGAAGTGGGCACCTATATAGCGTTATTTATAAGAAATGCCGTCTCTGCAGGTCATTTTCGTCTAATATGACGCCCGAGAGATTTCAATATGCTGCGCGCTTCAAATAACTCGAAAGAGGCCACGTTCCTTTCAGTCCCCAGGGGTTACGAAAGACAATCAATTAAATATGCCTTAGATTATTGAGTTATTTTATTTTATACAAAACATGCATTTATCTGTTGTTGGTACAACGAAATAGCTTCAAATCATTCACAAATAAATTGTTTTTAACGCTATATAGGCACTTTTGATTTCATCAACATGTTTATTAAGTTACCGTTAGCAATAAAAATGTCAATGATATGCCATTTTTGGAAAATGCTTGTATTAAGTGTCAAATATAGATGACGTATATTTGTTATAACCGTATGACTGTCACTTTGAGTGAAGTGTATGACACATCTAATGGATAGACGTGGATATACAGATATAATTTTTTTTTTTCGTTAAATATTTTATTCTGAATCTCCCCCATAAGAAAGAAAAACTCTACTTTAAAGTAATTAGCAGTATATTATATATAATTACCTACAATACATCTATCTTATAATTATCTATTTATATATACAGTTCATTGAAAATTATAACAATTATAACATAAATGAATTTTGAACTCGTGTAAAGATACTCTTCTTTTTTACTTTTCTTTTACATCATAAACGGAGGTATTATGTCACCTTCCTCCTTTAGAACATATTTTATTTTGATTATATGCCATTGAAGGTTATTTCGGTAGTATTAGGCACTCTTCTTATCAAACAAATATACTTATTAAGTTTTATCTATAACAATATCTACTTAGGTATACCTATATATTGTAGAGGCACATAAAAGACATAATTAACATCCCTTTTGCAGAATTGCTATTAATTATTCACTTTCTTTTGCTTATTTCTTCTTGTTGAACTGTCCACTATGGGCACCAGCAGGAGAAACGGCTCAAAAAAAAAATGATCAATATTGCTTATTAAACACAAGTGTCATAAATAATGAACACTGGAAGTGTATATGGCTACCACATGTATGGTATTATAATCACCTATTTATGTATATAAATGGGTGATTATAATACCATACATATGTTAATACCGACAAAGCTGCAATATAGTATAATGTATTACGGATTGTCGAAACTTCAGCGCAAATTAAAGTAAACCGCGTACTAATTAAACTGATGGACTGCGTACTCGAAATAATTTGATTCGATAGTGCTATTTCACTTCTGCTTCATTCCTTTTCATACAAATTAGATGTGAAATTAATGTAAACAGGTACAAAATTAATGACAGATTAAAATGATTACAAAATTGATGATACTCTGTGTTTTTAAATTTTTTTTAGGAATTTCAAATTAATATCTTTAATTGAAAAGTATATAATCGAGAATAGAAAAGAGTGCAATGAGATTTTGTATTGAAAAGTTGAACAAGAACTTCAGAATCCCTTTTAATAACCTACTTATTTTAAAATACTTACATTTATTATATATTACAATGTTATTTCTAAATTCTTGAAAAACGATCCAGACCTTTAAATTAATATAAGTACCTATATAATTAATATAAGTACCTACCAATGCCAGTAAACAATAATGTAGTATTTCACAAAATTATTTCTATTTGTCATGAAATAAATAAAAAATGTATCAGCTTATAATACTTGTGACAAATTGTTCGAAATTTTATGTTAACTCCGAAGTATAAAATATTACGCTTCAGTAAACTTTCCGTTAAGCGTGAATGAATGCAAAGTACGAATACTTATATCTCAGCATATTATTTTTTGTTCAATGCATTCTTGATTAAGAATCTTCTTTGTCTTGTATATATATATATATATTATCATCATATAAATCTTTTAAGGTTAGTTTAGTATACAACAATAATTATACGACTATGATATTGCTTCTTCTACCTTCTAGAACCTATCAATATTATTAGAAACTAAACACGTCGGGATTATTTAAGAACGCACAAACATTACCAACTAAGGCATGAATAAAGACTTCACTTTAGTAATCACTGAATTAATGAGGTTGGGCAAATTAAACTTGCCATTATAACGCAACGAGATAAACTCTGATTGCAACACGGTGTTTGTATATTCGATTCAAACTTAAAGGGACATTTCCTTTAAGTTTGAATCCAAATATAGCTGAATATAAAAGCTGAATATTAATACAATCTCAAAACATTATTTTCGTACATGTGGGTAAAGCGGGTAGCGAAAAAATAATGACATTCATTTATTTTACTTATTCTATATTATCTATTAACTTATCATAATATTTAAAAAATATATATCGATAAGAATTTAATACAAACAAAGGTTCCTATTTAATTTAATCCATTCACTTGACCTAGCTGCCACTAGAATTATCATTGAATATTAACATAATATCGATCTACCGCTTTCACTCTAACACAGAATGTATAAAAAGTACATATATAAGCATTTACATATACGATTACGGTTATGGCTTAAGTTCCAATTTTACCTTAATAAAAATATTTAAATATACTCGATATTAATGCATTTTTATCATTTTAGTTTGATATCATTATATTAAACTAAAATAATAAAAGACTTAAAATTATTCTAAACAAAACAACTTTCGTATTACATACGTACAGTCACTATAAAACAATAAATCTTAAAAAAGTATGTGTTTAAAAAAGTTTTCCAAACACACACTGTTTGAAAACTTATAATTACGCTCCGAAAAACATGAGGCCAGAAAATATACTATATAGATAATAATTACTTAAAATTATTATGTACAAACTATTCTATATATTAAATTATTCATATTCTATAATAAAATTGTTGTAAAAGTGTTGTTTAAGGAAAAAAAATATGTATATAGATTTCAAATTAATACATTTCTGAAAGCTTATAATTTATTGACAAATATAAAAATTAAACGATGTTTAATCAATTTAGTTCTTACACGAGAACTCGACGTACCCTCTTGAGGTTTATGTACAACGCCGTTAAATTTTCCACCCAAAGTCATGTTTTCGTAATGCGTTTTTAATGTTCTCATGTTTCTATAAATCACCATGGTTACCCCTGGCCCAGATTGCTTTAATGGCTTATTAAATTAGTTTATAAAATTCTCCGTCATGATGTATTTTCTTATTTTATAATAAATCATACATACGAGTACGCCGACTATTTCAGTAATATGTTCGACTAATTATAACAGATACAGTGATAATACCATCAGATAGAGGTCTTGTACATTCATAGCCGTTACCATCTCTGAAGGGTGATTTTTACAAATTTCCGCAACGTTGGCCATAACACTTGGAGAGTTTATTTTGTTTTATTTTGTTTGTTTAAAAACGACGGGCTTTTAAAAATGACCCATAGATTCAAAGCAGACCACACTATCAAAATATTTGGTAAAAGAATGTTACGCTCGTATGCACAAGTGGTTCGTGACGCTTCATTAGGATTTTGAGGGTATCAATATTAGCTCTATGTATATACATATATTGCTAAACTAGCTGAAACCTTCATTCTTATGTAAAGTTTTACAATATTTTTACTATGTTTTAAAGTGTTATTCCACACTTGGAACAGAAAATACTAAACTTAAATTTTAAAAAGCGTATAAAAATTTTGAACGAAGCAGGATTTGAACCCGCGCCTCTGGAATACCGTTCCAGCGCTCTGACCAACTAAGCCATTCGTTAGTTGTTCAGAGCGCCGGAACGGTTTTCCAGTGGCGCGGGTTCTAATCCTGCTTCGTTCAAAATTTTTATACGCTTTTTAAATTTAAGCTTAGTAGGTTTTACAATATTTAAAAAACCATAATTGAGTGTTTCTATACTAATATATATATTCATCTATACTAATATAATCACGATAATAGAAAAATCACAATAATAAAAAATACCAAGATTTTTTGTACCTAATGACTTTTTTGAACCATTTATTCTAAAAAAATCATTAGGACAACCCATAGTCACTTCATTTATGTTTAATAATTAGGAAATAAAAGAATATATAACTATTTAAAACAATACAGAATTATTACTTTTCTAATTAAATGCCTTATGCGTTTTATAAATGTCAGAAGCAAAAATATCCCTTTTATAACCTTGACTTGTCTGCCTGTGTGTGTGTTTGTCTGTAACACCATAGCTCCTAAATTAATAACCAAATTTAAGTGCCTTTTTTTAATTGGAGGCCTTGTTTATTATGTTAGTTTTTAGCTATGTTATTGTTTGCTTATATTTGACATATTAACACCATAATTATTTAAAAATTATCAGATTTTAAGGTTGCAGTAATGTAAGACCACTATTCATTATTCATAGCCGTTAGCATCTCTGAAGGGTAATTTTTACAAATTTCCGCAACGTTGGTCATAACACTTGGAGAGTTTATTTTTTTTATTTTAGTTTGTTTAAAAATGACGGGCTTTATAAAAATGAATAAAACTCAATAAGCGTTTAATCCGGTAAAAATTGTTTCATTTAAAACAATAAAAATTGTTTCTAAAAATATCAAGAATAATCAAAATAATTATATATTTTTTTATATGAATCACATAGGAAAAAATTAAACTTTTCATTAACAATTTTTGCAATTTTTGCTAAAAGATAACGTGGAGTAATAAATTGAGATGGCTAATACTTTCAATTTCAGTTTTTGACATCTTCTTAATAGTCTTCTTATTCTGTTTTCTTCTTTTTCCTTAATTTTGTTTATTTTTTGAGCATCACTTCTGACACATGATAATTGAGATTCTTCTGATATTTTATATTTATGCTGACATTTTAAAGTCAAAAACCAAATATATGCCCTATTTATGTAAACTGAATTTACAATTTGTCTAGATTTTTTTGTCACTAATATTCATGTAGCCAGTTAGTAACACAAAATCAACCATATCAAAAATTAAATATATAAATATATTTATATATTGTTAAACTTTACTTTATATTAAAAAATACCTTATTTAAGTGTAAAGTGTATGTAATACTGTACCTTATTCGTTTAGTACTAATGTAAAAACAGGAAATTACAGAAAAATATATATTTCGGTCAATGGATGTTTCTCGGAGCGTACAAGTTATTACCAAATATATTTACTTTGTCATTAAATGGAGTGAGGACAAAAAACTACGCCACTAGCGTGACACATTTTTGCAATAAACGTCTTATGTGAAACATCAATATTCTCAAACCCGCCCGTATAAACTTTCACGGCATTGAGAGATTTATATCAAAAGTATTGCCAAGTGCCCCAGCTACTAAGAAGCGATCGTTTTAAAATATGGAAGAAAGTTGAATGGTTCGGAGACAGTTTTCGGGCTTGCAAAGAAAGACAAAACTTTGAAATTAAATCACGTATACAGTTTAAAAGTTAAGCGCTTATGTTTCTGCGAATATTTGTCGCGTATATATTTTTTTTAAATATTCAACGATGGGACTACATTTACATATTAAAAATAAGATATTCTCACCTGCTTTGCTTTCATAATCAAAAGATATATCTAATAAAAGCTTATTTATGATGCGCAGATTCTATGAGAAAACAATTTTGACTGCTGGTACCAACTACTATGGCTAAAATTAGAACGGATGATTTGATATATATATATATATATATATATAATATATATATATATATATATATATATATATATATATATATATATATATATATATATATACATATATATATATATATATATATATATATATATATATATTATATATATATATATATCTAATTAAACGGTATTTTATTCTTTTTTTTATGTATTTATTTAATAAAAAAAAGTAAAATAAATGAAAATACATTTGAAGTAAGGCAATTAAAAGAATAAATATTTGTAATATTAACTTTTCCGCCTGAAAAATGCAGCGTTGCAGCTCCAACAATATTTTAATTTACAGAAAATTAAGAAAGTGAATGGATATACTGGGAATTTTATCTATATATATATATATATATATATATATATATATATATATATATATATATATATATATATATATATATATATATATATATATATATATATATATATATATATATATATATATAGATATATATATATAATATATATATATATATATATATGTATATATATATATATATATATATATATATATATATATATATATCTATATATATATATATATTATATATATATATATATATATATATATATATATATAATATATATATATATATATATATATATATAACCTATATAATCAAACAGTATTTTATTCCATTTTTTATTCATTTATTTAATAAAAAAAGTAATATAAATAAATCAACAGAAATACATTTGAAGTAAGGCAATCAAAAGAATAAATATTTGTAATATTAACTTTTCCGCCTGAAAAATGCAGCGTTGCAGCTCCAACGATATTTTTAATTACAGAAAATTAAGAAAGTGAATGGATATACTGGGAATTTTAGCCCCTATCAAATTTCTGCCAATTTATAACAAATAATTCATAACTAAACTTAATTTTTAAATATGAGTTGTTAACATAACTTATACGAGTAACATAAGACAAGGATTTTTTTTGTACTAACTCCATTCAATGAGCTGAAAAATTTTTGGCAATAAGTCGTACATTCTGAGAAATATCTATTGAGGCCTGTCGTGGCGCAGGCCAGTTGTTGGTTCGATTCCTCGTAGGCTGAAACATGTAACTGTAAACAGGTTGCGGGTTTGCTCAAGAATATGAATATTCAACACGTAATTCCTCAAATTCGGCGTAAAGTGGGTTACGGAATAGAGTGTTTTAACGCTAGGAGCGTAAGTTCTATTGTGAGATACAACATGAAACTGCAAATAAATAATAAAATAAGACTAAAATTATAATTATTCAAAACATTTGTATAGCATCGATAAAAATAATATTAGACTTAAAGCGTATTAAAAATCAAGATCTATATAAAAATATAATAGTGACATTTAAAAAACATTCATTTTAAAATATGAAAGAAATTCGAATAGCCTGGAGATAGTTTTTGGGCTCACAACGAGATACAACTTCAAAATTGAATCACGTATACGGTTTAAAAGTTAAGCGGTTACGTTTCTCGTTCCAAACACTTTTTATGTAGCGCTGGTACGTGATTTCTATGCACTTTATATATCTATTGCAAGTAATTTTCACTCTAATAAAACAACTCGATCGAGTTTTTTATACTTATTAACAACCCATGTTCTTTTAATATCATTATAAGAAAATAATAAAATAATTTTACTAAAAATATCGTAGCAAGTTGGATATCGTTTGGGAGAATTAAAATATGATTTGATCTGGTACAAATTTTGCCATCAAGTAAAAGTAATACTCCTCTCTGCAGTTATGTGGAGGTAAAACGTGGAATTTATTTCATTACTTAAACTCCAATGTCTCTAAATAGGCCAAAATTAGAATACTGTGTCAACTAAGAGTACAATAAATAACTATAATAGAGATATATAAATACATTTAATAGATAGAATAATATTTGCATAATACACAAGCATGTAATCGTAGGCGCCAGCGTTGCGTTCCACCATTCAGCAATGTGACTTTACCCAACACGCAGTTCGGCGGAAAGTGGGGTGTCTTATGGAATACAGAATCTCTTAATTTGCTTTTTAGAATTAAATTTGTTATAAATGATAAATGTACAAAAAGCAAGAAAAAAATCAAAACTATTATATGTATCAATTATGTTAAAATCATTACGTTGAAATCATCTTTACATTTACAAATTGCGCTATATTTTCTGTGTGTAATTTAATTTGGACGGACTCCAGCCTCCATGAACAAATAATTTAAAAGGCAGGAAGTTTTAGCTGAAATAAAATATTATAACGAGTTTTATGGAGCTCACTTATTTTGAATGATAGCTGAGCCTAACCACTTGCAGCATTAATATCCTAAATTCTTTGGTTTCTTTAAGGCCAAAGTTTAAATTAGTACTTATAAGCCAAGACAGCTTTAAGTTACAAATTTCTTCATTTTTCTTTTTTATATTTGTTCCCTGTTATGTGATAGGTAAAATTAGATTTATATATTTATTTTTGAACGAGAATATAAAATTTAAAGAAAAACGACAGTATAAAATAAATGAAATAGAAATACTCGTATATAGTAAAATTAAAGCAGAACTAGCGTTGAAGAACAAAATATATTGCACCTAAATAACGAACGAATATTTCCAGAAAGTTTTGACTGAAAATTGAAAAAGCCAAACGTGAAAATTTATTATAAGCGCAATGCATACTACTATGAATGTAAACATTTGTCTATGGTGCATTTTTAAACTAGTCCATTCATCAAAAGTATGGCGACGAACAAAACACACGATGCCGTTGATTTTGTCTGGCTCACTGAGTTTTGGTAAAAGTCTTTATTGTTATGATTGTTTCGGTTTTTATGTTTTCATATTTAGTTTTTCAGTTATTTTTCAACCGTACATTGTACTTTTGCAAATAAAATAAATATGTGGTAGACTTTATAAAAACATTCCCAGTCTAAGGGAAATAATTGAACGTATAAAAGCAAATTAACTGTGTTATTTAATGTTAGTAAAACTCTATTTTGTAACATATTTTTAATGCTATCTAACATTAATTTCTATTTAAAATAAAAACTTAATATAAACGTTATTTTATAAAAAGAACAGTCACATACATTTTGCCTAAGTAATAAATATTGAATAACTTAATTGAAAAATCTAGCTTCTTTTTTTTGATGGACAAGACACGGCAAACGAACGTACGGGTCACCTGATGGTAAGTGATCACCACCGCCCCCGGCCCCGTTTAACTCCAGAGGACCTACAGGAGCGTTGTCGGCCGGTGGATGGGCACCGGCGCCCGGCAAAACCCAATGCGAAACACAGTGGCCGAAGCTACTACTTAATGCCTGTTTAAATGCCGGAGGTGATAATAATCCGATCAAATCAGCCCATGCGTGGTGCCATTGCTGACAGCGCGACTCTCCCACACCTACTTTAATCGCTTCTTATGACACCATCAGTACCAGGGTGATCCTATTCTAAGCCTAATATAAATTCTACACAAAGCAAATAAACCAATGAACAAATTTACAATTTTTAAATACGATCATTAAAAAATAGAATATGGAAACGCAGTATAAACATATGATTATTAAATAATACTGAGGAATATATTTAGCAACATTCTCAACAACAAAATATTTCAACTGAAAGCACTTAAGGCCACATAACTGCCAATGAATGTTGTTAAAACAAAACATCATGAATTTTATATGTGAACATAATTATTGTCTGTATTAATTTTATATTACTTGCTGTTCAGTTGAAGCTGTGGGAACATATTTGTTGCGAACATAAAGAGGCAATTTGTAACTGACGTGTTGACGGTTTGTATATTGGCGCTTAGAGTAGACAAGTCGTAACCGTTGCCCTCTTTTCGACTACATCAGAGTATTTTTTATAGTAAGTATACATACTTATATTCTACTTGTTTAATATTGTAGTATGTTTACGAAACCAAATTCAATTATATTCCTAGTCATTGTTATAAGAGGTGCCAAAATAAATAAATAACAAATTAAGAGCAAAGTAATTTCAATAATGGCTTTCTTAAGCCTTTAATTTATTTTGAACTAGCGGCCCTATTACGGTTTCGCCCGCTTGAAATGTTGCATTTGAATATTATTTAAATGTATTTAGTGAAAATTTGTTATTTATTTTAGAACGGTTATACTAATATATACAAAATACAATTTTAATTTAACCTTTAGAGATATTTTTTTGTGATACTGTAATATTGAAACTAAAAATATTAGGTTATCTTTGAATAATAATATCAGGTCTATACGTACTCGTGCGTGATATTCGCAGTTTTGCCACCGTGGAAATTCTATGATAAAAAGCTTTGTTGTACCATAATATCCTCTTTCTTTCATTCAGATTCAGCTGTTGCGACAGAAATACTTAGGAAGTACCAAAAAAATAATAGGCTTATTTATATAATATTGTCAATGGTAACACCTTAAGAAGAGCTTCTATTAAAACTATATTCAAGCCTAACAAGAAAGTGAGCCAATTCTTGAGACCAGTGATGAGTAATATTCCTTTGCAGTGTGTAGGTGTATACAAACTTTGTTTGAGACTGTGGGTTATCATATATAGGTCAAACAAAGAGAAGCATTGGTGTTAGGGTGAAGAAACACATCTCTGATGTCAAGAATGGGCATGTATCGAAGTCAGCTATGTGTGAGCATACACCCATTACATTCACAAAACCAACCATTACATAAGATTTGATAAACCCCACATACTCTCTAGGAAGAATAAATATATCCCTAGAATGATCCGCGAGGCTATTAAAATACAAAAACATCCTAATTACAATAGAGAAGATGATTGGAAACATTCCACCACCTGGGACCCCGTGTTCGAAACGTTGGGTTTCCAAAAATGCTTACCAATCAATATACGCGATTAACCCGTTTAAAAGTGATTCATATAAAAAGGTTTATTTATATTTCAATGAATATATCTATGCACATAAAATATTGAAATTGAAATCAAAACATTTTTTTTATCGGACAAGGATATGCTGTTAAATTCCTATATCAAGTAAAAGTTTTTTTTTAAAGAGGAATATGTCAACAACACTTAAATGTGATGTTCAAAACATCTGATGCTGTTCGTGTGAGACGTTGGCATTGGTCTGTTTCTGGCGGTCGTTGATATCAGATTTGCTACAAACAGCGGAAATTGATTCTGAGATTTCTTTATAAGAATATGACGTCTACCATCAATAAAGGATAGATACTGTTCAAATAAATTTTGGTATTTTTCACGAAATTCATGTGTTTCCTTTATTTATATATAGCAATAACCAAAGTTTTAGATTTTTTAAGACAAATAATAATAATTTTAAGCTAAGTGTGTGAAAAATTGAAGTCATAAAATATTTTAAGTGTAAAATCAGTCTGAGTCAGAGAAAATCTTACAATTTAAAGTTTCTACTATAATACGGTCCATTTTGCTAACTTAACTTATACTACTTTGCTCTGTACTGAGAAATTGTCAAATACCGTATACATCATAAAGAAAAGCAATAAATTTGAGAGGGCACGTGTTTGCCAAACTGTCTGTAAAAAAAACAGACCTATCTCAAAGAGGCTTCTTCTGAAAATCAATTCGTAGTTTAACATAACAGGGTGAGCAGGGAGTACGGCTGCTTTTTGTCGCCCTCCCTATAGCTGACATATGGACGTAATGTGTGTCTTGCTCGATTACTTCGGAAACGTGCAAGTGTAGGCATCTGTCGCACGTTAGCCATAAACGATCGAGATTTTGAAACGCTCAGTGAGATTACACAGAAATTAGAGTAATTAGAGCTTAATTTCTTTTAAAGTATAATGTTTATAACAGTATTTAACATATTGTCGCTAACTATTAAGTGATTGGCTATATATAGAAAAATTATAAGTTTCATCTTCATTAGATGGAATGTTTTAAACAGTTTCTTTTATATTTCTAGTACCTCAACGCTTTGCGAGAATAGAAGAATAAACATAATATAAATACTGCTGCGACTATATCACTAAAATGAATAGAAAGTGGAGAATGAAATGAGTATATGTTGGACTTAATATTTTTGTACCTACGATAATAATTCGGTAAATTCGTTACAAAATTTTAATATTCTAAGCTAATACTTAAAAATATAACTTATAATTTAATAATATAACGTATATTTTAAGTTCCAATATCAATATATTACTTACAATTTCGATTCGAAATATCTTATTGCTCGTGACGTACATAAAGGCTTATTACATTTTGTCACAAAATCCAATCCATACGATGTTAAATGTACCATGTTTAAAACTTGCCACCGTCTGACTTTCTCAGAAATAGACATTCTTCCAATATTTCACTCACTAACATCTACCATTTATCAGCGAGACTAACGAAACCATTACAAAAGTAGACATGAAAATAAGCGGAAACAAATAAAAACAAACTTGTATTAAGATGCGTTAACCCAACGAGCCATTTGAAAAGTCAACATTAAATTGTTAAAGATAAAGGTACTTTTCTTTCATTGTTTCTGCGCGTAAGAAGGGCTCTTAAGACTCGGGAAATTGACAATGAAGGTAAAGTTTATCTTACGCCGTCAGCCTTTTGAGAGGCCAAGACGTGACCCGGCTGCTTGATTCCATTACCAAGCCGACAATAGAAAATTAAAAGTCGAATTTTATATTGCCGATAGGCTGTTTGCTGTATTTCAGAATCAATAAAGCTTATTGCATTTCCTCCGACCTCTGTGAAATCCAGAAAACTTTTAAAGGAAAATGTAGCTTATAGAAATAAGTTGTTTTCATTGAAAATAGAAAAAATAGTTTTTATATACTATCGGCCCACCCGTGGCTTCATCCACTATGAAATATTATTAAGTGTGATATTAAACCGAATCACATACATTTGCCGACGAAAGAAAAGGTGCAGTAACTACTATGAAACATCTTGTGAATCCCACCTATCACTAAAACAACACGTTTTGTACGCAGAAGTGGCAAGTGTGTTGAAACATATTCCTATTGCTATGCACACCGCTTCATCATAATTTGGCACTAAGAAGAAACGCAAAGCAAATAATAAGATAAATTATTTTTTGTGGATTTAAATATATATTCATGTTAAAAATATTTATCTTTTTAAATGATATAATTTAATGTTAACATTATTATATATTTGCAAAATTTGGCGGCACATTCGAATAATATATAGCATAACGAGTGTAAAGTATTACAAATGTATATACAGATGTATAATTTATTTATTATTGATCATTCAGAGTGTAGTGTTGATGTAGGTACTACTGCTTTACACTTGAAATGTCTCTAATTCTGGAGAAAGCGGAGGAGTTAGTGTTTTCTCACTCGATTATCTCTGCCTAGCATGGCACCTGAGAAATTTATTGTTTATTTTTTATCCATTTAATAATTAATTTATTCAATTTATTTAAGTATAATATAGTAAATATAATATACCTACTCAAGCAAAGAATATTAAATGTAGAAAAATACAAATAACATTCCTATAATAAAATAGTAATGTAACTTTTCAGTTATTAGCAGTGACAAAATAAGAGTTACACAGTCCTACTTTACCTAATTTTTTAGTACGCAAGTTTTTTTTTTTTTTTTTTTTTTTATGGAAAAGACAAGGCAAACGAGCGCACGGGTCACCTGATGGTGAGTGATCACCGTCGCCCACGGCCCCGTGTAACACCAGGGGAGCTACAAGGGCGTTGCCGGCCTTTAAGGTGGAGGTAGACGCGCTTTTTGAAGGTACCCATGTCGTATCGACCTGGAAATACTGCCGCGGGTAGGTCGTTCCACAGATGTGTGGCGCGTGGAAGAAAGTTCCTACGAAACCGCACAGTAGTCGAATGCCACGTGTCCAGATGATGTGGATGGTACTTTAGTTTGTGACGTACTGTGCGGTTGCAAAATTCGGCGGCAGGTATCAAGTCAAACAGTTCTCCAGAACACTCCCCGTGATAAATGCGGTAGAGAACGCACAGGGAGGATACGTCTCTACGCAAAGCCAAAGTATCAAGCCCCACACAGATCACTGGGTTCCCAACGATTCGAACGGCTCTACGTTGTATGCGATCAAATGGTTCAAGCTGATACTGGGGTGCACCAGCCCAAAGGTGAGAACAGTATTCCATATGAGGCCGCACCTGGGCCCTATACAGGGCTAAACGGTGTTTTGGCGTGAAATACTGTCTCGCTCTGCTGATGACCCCCAGTTTCTTCGAGGCCAACTTGGCCTTGCTTTCCAGATGATCGCGATACTGGCAGTCGTTCGAAAAGCTGAGACCCAATATACTGATACAGGGCGCGGCTTTAAGGGGAGTGTTCTCGAAAACTGGTGATACGACAAATGGGGTTTTTTTAGCGGTTAACGCGCAGACTTGTGTCTTCTGGGGGTTGAAGTGAATAAGGTTCTTTTCACCCCATGCGGAGACATTCTCGAGGGATTCCTCAACGCAGGACACAAGTTGATTTCGGCACTGGTCGACGTTTTCCCGAGAAAGACTTGCATGGCCGGAGTATACAGCGTCCACAGTGCTATCATCTGCATAACAATGTATGTTAGAGTCCTCTAACATATCATTGATATGCAGAAAAAATAGCGTAGGGGACAGCACGCAGCCTTGGGGGACGCCGGCGTTCACGGGCATGTATTTGGAGCAAAAACCGTCGACAGCGACCTTGATGCTGCGCCCAGTGAGAAAGCTAGCAATCCACTTGCATAAATTCTCGGGAAGCCCGTAAGATGGAAGTTTCGCAAGGAGCGCTCCGTGCCACACACGATCGAAGGCCTTTGCCATGTCCAAACTAACTGCCAGGCCCTCTCCCTTGCTATCAATAGCCGCAGCCCAGCGGTGGGTTAGGTAAACCAGAAGATCACCGGTTGAGCGACCCCGACGAAAGCCATATTGGCGGTCGTTAATCAATCGGTGATCCTCCAGGTAAACCAAGAGCTGGCTATTAATTATGCTCTCCATAATTTTTGAGAGCAGGGAGGTAATAGCAATAGGCCTGTAGTTAGTTGGATCGGCACCATCGCCTTTTTTCGGAATCGGGTGGATAAGAGCGCTCTTCCACGAATCTGGGACTACGCCAACTGAGTGAGAGTGCCGAAATAGACGCGTTAGCACCGGTGTCAGCTCAGGAGCACACGAACGGAGCACAAGAGGAGAAATGCCATCTGGCCCACTCGACTTGTGGATGTCCAAGGAAGACAGAGCTCGCCTAATGGCTTTCTGACTAAATTTAATGTCAGGCATTGAGCTCTGACACCGCGGGATGGTCGGCGGCGTTGTTCCTCGGTCATCCATAGTCGAGTTTGAGGCAAAGAGAGCGCCCAGGAGATCGGCTTTCTCTTTCGCCGTATGGACCAGGATGTCATTTTCTGTGCGTAGCGGTGGAAGCGATGGCCGGCTAAAGTTGCCAAGCGCAGCCTTTGAGAGGGCCCAAAACTGTCGAGTTCCGGACGGATAGCTCTCAAGCTTCTCGCCGATTTTAGCGATGTGCTCGGACCTTGCTCTGGCAATTTGCCACTTAAAGTACCTAGAGGCACGGTTGTACTTTCTTTTTAAGGTTTTCACCTTCGGATCCTTAGTGGCAAGTGCCTTGGCCCAGATTCGATATGCCTCGCGCTTGCCAGAAGCTGCAAGTTTGCAAGACGTATCAAACCAAGGCTGTGACTTGCCACCGATTGGCACTACAGAGCTAGGAATGTAAAGTTCCATACCCTGCAGAACCACGTCGGCGACAGCAGCGGCACTAGCACTAGGATCATCAGAAGAGAAGCAAACCGGCCCCCAGGGATAGGATGAGTAAAACGTACGCATCCCATCCCAATCTGCTGACTTGTAGTGCCAGACGCGACGAGTCGCTGGTGTTCTGCGACTGACGCGGTTAATGGGCACAGCACTCCGTACCAGGCAGTGGTCTGAAGACCCTAGGGGGGGATCGACGACAACCTGGTACTGTTCTGGGTGTGAAGTCAGCAGAAGGTCCAATAAAGAGGCGTTGTGGTTGTCCGCGTCCGGGATTCGCGTAGGCGACTCAACCAATTGGGACAATCCATTCGCCATAGCAAAGTCAAATACAGCCCTCCCCGCGTGGTCAGTGGTGCGTGACCCAAGCCAACTGGCATTATGCGCATTAAAATCGCCAAGTATCACGACCTCTGCGGTGGGCATCTGTGAGAGCGCATCGTCAATAGCCGATTGCATGTGCTCCATGAGCCGATCCGTTTCTGCATTACCACTGTGGGACCTGTACAGGCATGCGTAGATTCGGACACGATCGTCCATGTCCACACGGAGCCAGATGGTAGACAGGTCCCGACCTTCAAAATTGACAAGACGACGGAAACTCAGGTCCTCCCTCACATACACAGCAACCCCGGCATGAGGAATGAAATTATGTTCTATTTTGTAGCCGGGGTATTGAAGATAGGCTGTGTCGCTCGGTCGGGTAATCTGGGTCTCCGTCAGAAATAACAAGGCCGGCCGTGCTGTCTCAAGATGGTGGTGGACGGCATTCAGGTTTGAGTGTAGTCCCCTGATATTGGAAAATTCCACGTTAAGAGTGGCAGGGGCTGCCGTGGAGCGGAAGCCTCGTTTGCCTTGTGTAGTGCGCGGTACTGTGCCCTCCCCAGAATTCGACGGGCAGCCTGAGGTTAAAGACTCAGGGAGGGATTCTCCAGCACCAGAGATGCTGGTACCCTCCTGGGGTAAATTCTTCTTTAGTGCCGCTTTCATATTCTAGAGAGGGATTGGGGATGGGGATGGGCACCGGGGCCCGGCATTACCCAATGCGAAACGCAGTGTCCGAAGCCACTACTTAACGCCGGTTTAAAATGCCGGGGGTGGTAATGATCCGGTCGAGTCTGCCCATGCGTGTTGCCATTACTGACAACGTGACTCTCCCACTCGTACTTTAGTCGCCTCTTACGACACCGTCAGTACCAGGGTGATCCTATTCTAAGCCGGAATCACACGGCATAAAACCGACCGACCTACACTTTAATTTAAAAAAAGCAAAGGAGTTAAACTATAATACTATAAATGACAATTCTATGAACAATATGTTTTAGCCGTGTGATTCCGGCTTAGAATAGGATCACCCTGGTACTGACGGTGTCGTAAGAGGCGACTAAAGTACGTGTGGGAGAGTCACGTTGTCAGTAATGGCAACACGCATGGGCAGACTCGACCGGATCATTACCACCCCCGGCATTTTAAACCGGCGTTAAGTAGTGGCTTCGGACACTGCGTTTCGCATTGGGTAATGCCGGGCCCCGGTGCCCATCCCCATCCCCAATCCCTCTCTAGAATATGAAAGCGGCACTAAAGAAGAATTTACCCCAGGAGGGTACCAGCATCTCTGGTGCTGGAGAATCCCTCCCTGAGTCTTTAACCTCAGGCTGCCCATCGAATTCTGGGGAGGGCACAGTACCGCGCACTACACAAGGCAAACGAGGCGTACGCTCCACGGCAGCCCCTGCCACTCTTAACGTGGAATTTTCCAATATCAGGGGACTACACTCAAACCTGAATGCCGTCCACCACCATCTTGAGACAGCACGGCCGGCCTTGTTATTTCTGACGGAGACCCAGATTACCCGACCGAGCGACACAGCCTATCTTCAATACCCCGGCTACAAAATAGAACATAATTTCATACCTCATGCCGGGGTTGCTGTGTATGTGAGGGAGGACCTGAGTTTCCGTCGTCTTGTCAATTTTGAAGGTCCTGTCCACCATCTGGCTCCGTGTGGACATGGACGATCGTGTCCGAATCTACGCATGCCTGTACAGGTCCCACAGTGGTAATGCAGAAACGGATCGGCTCATGGAGCACATGCAATCGGCTATCGACGATGCGCTCTCACAGATGCCCACCGCAGAGGTCGTGATACTTGGCGATTTTAATGCGCATAATGCCAGTTGGCTTGGGTCACGCACCACTGACCACGCGGGGAGGGCTGTATTTGACTTTGCTATGGCGAATGGATTGTCCCAATTGGTTGAGTCGCCTACGCGAATCCCGGACGCGGACAACCACAACGCCTCTTTATTGGACCTTCTGCTGACTTCACACCCAGAACAGTACCAGGTTGTCGTCGATCCCCCCCTAGGGTCTTCAGACCACTGCCTGGTACGGAGTGCTGTGCCCATTAACCGCGTCAGTCGCAGAACACCAGCGACTCGTCGCGTCTGGCACTACAAGTCAGCAGATTGGGATGGGATGCGTACGTTTTACTCATCCTATCCCTGGGGGCCGGTTTGCTTCTCTTCTGATGATCCTAGTGCTAGTGCCGCTGCTGTCGCCGACGTGGTTCTGCAGGGTATGGAACTTTACATTCCTAGCTCTGTAGTGCCAATCGGTGGCAAGTCACAGCCTTGGTTTGATACGTCTTGCAAACTTGCAGCTTCTGGCAAGCGCGAGGCATATCGAATCTGGGCCAAGGCACTTGCCACTAAGGATCCGAAGGTGAAAACCTTAAAAAGAAAGTACAACCGTGCCTCTAGGTACTTTAAGTGGCAAATTGCCAGAGCAAGGTCCGAGCACATCGCTAAAATCGGCGAGAAGCTTGAGAGTTACCCGTCGGGAACTCGACAGTTTTGGGCCCTCTCAAAGGCTGCGCTTGGCAACTTTAGCCGGCCATTGCTTCCACCGCTACGCACAGAAAATGACATCCTGGTCCATACGGCGAAAGAGAAAGCCGATCTCTTGGGCGCTCTCTTTGCCTCAAACTCGACTATGGATGACCGAGGAACAACGCCGCCGACCATCCCGCGGTGTCAGAGCTCAATTCCTGACATTAAATTTAGTCAGAAAGCTATTAGGCGAGCTCTGTCTTCCTTGGACATCCACAAGTCGAGTGGGCCAGATGGCATTTCTCCTCTTGTGCTCCGTTCGTGTGCTCCTGAGCTGACACCGGTGCTAACGCGTCTATTTCGGCACTCTTACTCAGTTGGCATAGTCCCAGATTCGTGGAAGAGCGCTCTTATCCACCCGATTCCGAAAAAAGGCGATGGTGCCGATCCAACTAACTACAGGCCTATTGCTATTACCTCCCTGCTCTCAAAAATTATGGAGAGCATAATTAATAGCCAGCTCTTGGTTTACCTGGAGGATCACCGATTGATTAACGACCGCCAATATGGCTTTCGTCGGGGTCGCTCAACCGGTGATCTTCTGGTTTACCTAACCCACCGCTGGGCTGCGGCTATTGATAGCAAGGGAGAGGGCCTGGCAGTTAGTTTGGACATGGCAAAGGCCTTCGATCGTGTGTGGCACGGAGCGCTCCTTGCGAAACTTCCATCTTACGGGCTTCCCGAGAATTTATGCAAGTGGATCGCTAGCTTTCTCACTGGGCGCAGCAGCAAGGTCGCTGTCGACGGTTTTTGCTCCAAATACATGCCCGTGAACGCCGGCGTCCCCCAAGGCTGCGTGCTGTCCCCTACGCTATTTTTTCTGCATATCAATGACATGTTAGAGGACTCTAACATACATTGTTATGCAGATGATAGCACTGTGGACGCTGTATACTCCGGCCATGCAAGTCTTTCTCGGGAAAACGTCGACCAGTGCCGAAATCAACTTGTGTCCTGCGTTGAGGCATCCCTCGAGAATGTCTCCGCATGGGGTGAAAAGAACCTTGTTCACTTCAACCCCCAGAAGACACAAGTCTGCGCGTTAACCGCTAAAAAAACCCCATTTGTCGTATCACCAGTTTTCGAGAACACTCCCCTTAAAGCCGCGCCCTGTATCAGTATATTGGGTCTCAGCTTTTCGAACGACTGCCAGTATCGCGATCATCTGGAAAGCAAGGCCAAGTTGGCCTCGAAGAAACTGGGGGTCATCAGCAGAGCGAGACAGTATTTCACGCCAAAACACCGTTTAGCCCTGTATAGGGCCCAGGTGCGGCCTCATATGGAATACTGTTCTCACCTTTGGGCTGGTGCACCCCAGTATCAGCTTGAACCATTTGAACGCATACAACGTAGAGCCGTTCGAATCGTTGGGAACCCAGTGATCTGTGTGGGGCTTGATACTTTGGCTTTGCGTAGAGACGTATCCTCCCTGTGCGTTCTCTACCGCATTTATCACGGGGAGTGTTCTGGAGAACTGTTTGACTTGATACCTGCCGCCGAATTTTCCAACCGCACAGTACGTCACAAACTAAAGTACCATCCACATCATCTGGACACGTGGCATTCGACTACTGTGCGGTTTCGTAGGAATTTTCTTCCACGCGCCACACATCTGTGGAACGACCTACCCGCGGCAGTATTTCCAGGTCGATTCGACATGGGTACCTTCAAAAAGCGCGTCTACCTCCACCTTAAAGGCCGGCAACGCCCTTGTAGCTCCCCTGGTGTTACACGGGGCCGTGGGCGACGGTGATCACTCACCATCAGGTGACCCGTACGCTCGTTTGCCTTGTCTTTTCCATAAAAAAAAAAAAAAAAAAAAAAAAAAAAAAAAAAAAAAAAAAAAAAAGTAACTGTCGTGGCGCAGCGGCACAAGCCTGTGACTGTAACTGATTGGTTGTGGCAGGTTCGATCCCCACTAAAATTCGGCGGAAAGTGGGGAACGGAAGTGGAACGGAGTGTCTTAACACTAGGTTCCCAAGTTCCCTCTGTCTACCCTGACATGTGCGGGATACAGCGTGAAGCTGAGTAACGTTTGGATTAGAAAAATATGTTTTTTACAAAACGTCAAATCACGCTACGTTTGAACTTGTA
Source organism: Eueides isabella (assembly GCA_019049475.1). NCBI lineage: Eukaryota > Metazoa > Arthropoda > Insecta > Lepidoptera > Nymphalidae > Eueides > Eueides isabella. The sequence goes on from CM032404.1 coordinate 11,619,607, forward strand.
TATATTTTTCAAAACGTAGTTAGATAATTATGAAACATTGACACAATGAACGTCTTTTAAATGAGGAAAGATATCTTTATGGTAGAGTTGTATCGCTTCGATTGTAAAACTAAGTACTTAGCAATAGGTTCCCAAGTTCCTTCTGCCTACTCTGCTAGCAGGATATACTGTGATGCCAAATAACAAATCAAAACTAAAAAGTATTTTCCTTAATATATGATTTTCTATAACTATGACGTAAGTCTAGTTTTCATATGGTGGCTTATGGTCTGATTGTAAAGGCGCCAAGAAAATAATAATTAAATTTTCTTGCAAAGTACTGTAACACGACAAATCGCGGCGTTGAGCGTCGCCACTATATACACAATGTCTGTTAAATTGTGCGATGTGTAGAAAACAGTGTCTTAACACTAGGTTCCGTATGCTTACCCTAGTTTTTATATAATTAATTATATTTCAATGTTTTTTTTTCATCTTCACGCTGTATCCCGCTCATGGCATACTAGGCAGAAGAAACTTGGGAACCTAGTGTTAAGACACTCCGTTCAACTTCCGTTTCCGACTTTCCGCTGAAATTATTAATTATATTTATTATTTTGTAAAAAGTAAATTTAATAACATGGACAAAAACTTTACTTGACACTATCAAAATTACTCCCTATCCTACTTCTAAGCCTATTAAATAATGGTTTGAAGTAATTATGCATCGATAGTTGAGGGTTCGCTCGTAGCTCCCTAATACCAGTACAGGAGGAGGACAGAACGAGGACAGTATGAGGACAGGAAGGGGACGGCATGAGGACAGTAGGGGTCGACAGATGACATTATAACGTTATTGTTTGCTGATCTACTGACGTATCATTGTTGGCAAAGAACTATTAATTTAGGATAGGGTTGAAATATTTAACACAAGTTTTAGGACGTTCATCAAATTTGAAACATTTTTTAGCGTTGTCCTTTTTAAAAAAGTTAATAGACTCTCACGATTTTATCTCTATTATATATTCTTTTTCAGCTTTACGCTGTATTTAGCAAATGGCTGGGTAGGTGTCTTAACACTAGGTTCCCAAGGTCCCCCATCTTGGGAACCCAGTGTTAAGACAATCCGTTCTGTTCTCCACTTTCCGCTGAAATTGAGGCATTACGTGTTTAAGCGGAACTCAACGCTCCGTTTTGCTTTGTTACCATAGCGAAGAAATATTATTATTATATTTGAAAACATTTCATTTCCTCGAGTACGGATCGAACCCACTACTAGACGGTTTAAAGTCTACAGCGCGCTTGTACCCCTGTTCCATGACATACCTCAATTTTATTTATATCATATTGATTATTTATCTTGCATATACGTGAGCAGCGGCACAAGCGTGTCACTGTAACCGACCGGTTGTAGGTTCGATCGCCACACGAAGAAATGAAATGTTTAATATTTTCATATTAAATATTTAATGGTTCCTTTTCCTCGCTATGGTACAAGGCAAAACGCGGCGTTGAGTTCCGCCACTCAACAAATGCGGCGGAAAATGAGAAACAGAAGTGGAACGGAGTGTCTTAACACTAGGTTCCCGAATTCCTTCTGCCTACCCTGCCATGTGCGGGATACAGCGTGAAGATGAGTAATAAGTGATTATTTATCAAATAACGTCGATTGTGCATCATCCTCTGGCACTTGTAATACTTCCACATGTTAATAAACCTGTAATTCGATACAACACGAACAGTTATAACAGACTGTGTACACTCGTCTGTACGAGATTTAATCAAAATATTTCTGTTTGATAGAAAAATTTAATAAAAGTTAAGAAGAGATCGCGTTACGTGGACTCAAACCTTACGTGTATCGGTTTCATGGAAAGGGAAAAATGCGGAGGGACTTCCCCCAGTTGATTGAATAATAAGTTTGATAGATTTCTTTTTATTTTTTTGCAGTCTAAAGTGTTGTTTTATACAGCTAAGGCACAAATGTTCAAATATATTTGGCACTTGCGTGGTTTCTAAGGGACGGGGGTTCGGTTACCGCTGAAAAGCTATCTATACGTTTTCTAATATTTTTTCCCTAAATGCAGGATATACTTTAAAGATGTCAAAATAATTTATTTCAAGATCATTTAAAAAATGTTTAATTAAGTGTTATTTTTGAGGCCTCTCGTGGCACAGCGGCACAAGCGTGTACTGTAACCGACAGGTTCGATCCCCGGTCGAGAAAATGAAATATTTAATATTTTCAATTTAAATATTTCATGTTTCATTTCTTCGCTCTGGTACAAGGCAAAACGCGGCGTTGAGTTCCGCCACTCAACACCCAATGCCTCAAATTCGGCGGAAAGTGGGAAACAGAAGTGGAACGGAGTGTCTAAACACTACGTTCCCAAGTTCCCTCTGCCTACCCTGCCATGTGCGGGATACAGCGTGAAGCTGAGTAGTATTTTTGATAGACAAAATAATTGATTAAATTGTATAGTCGACCGAAGTAAGTTAAATTTGCCGTTTAGATGAATAAAAATCTCTTTTGAATATACGTATTTTTTTTTTAAATTTAATATACATTGTATTCTCTTTGTAACGGAACTAAAGGGACTAAGAATTTTTGTCGTTACAGAGAGTTATCGTTATATGGAGTGAACAACTAATATCTACTCAGTAAATTTAGGCAGACATTTGTGGATGATGTTCTCGAGTGGAAATCGAACTCACAACCATTGCGATAGCAGTCAGATGCTGTCACTGAACCAATACGACCTCAAAGAATGCTTAACATATATTATTATCTTATATAATTATTCAAGTGCCATCTGCACTAATGGATTGTAAATAAATCGAAATTTGTATAAAAGCTTTTAAAAACAACTTTTGTTTCTAGTATAGGATTTTTTATAATAACGTTCACTACACAAAGACAAATAAAAAAATATATCTTCAACCTAAGAACGTTTACTTAGTAAGTATTTATATTGTATTTTAATGTACAATTTCGTACCATTGTTGATTTGATATTAATGTTTACAAATTCATTATTTTCTAAAATTGTAACAAAGTTTATTTAAATAAGTGGCTATTTCGTTATTTTTAACTCTCATTAAAGAGGGATGTTATAAGTTTCACCCGCCCTTTTGAATGTTTGTCTGTGGCACCGTAGCCCCTGAATTAATAAATCTGATTTAAATCCGTTCTTTTTTTAATCAAAAGCCTTGACCATAGCGGTAGCAGTATTATAAGCACTTTCCCAATTTAGTGAAAGCTTTTTTCCAAAAAAAAAAAGAAACTTTATTTATTATTTTAACCAATAAGTACTATTTCAAAATAATCACATTGAAAATTAACCTCATGACTTAACACAAACTACAATCACTGGGGCCTAATCAAAGACAGACCAACAAAGCTCTACATTCTACAGCAAGTGTTGATTACCTGTTAAGACAAGCCTATCTGTCCGTTATCCGGACCAATACGACGTCAACATATCAAACACACTCTGCGGGCCCCACGGCCTCTGTCGATTATTCAACCATTACTCCTAAACTGGAGAGCCCTTAACACGTAAACAAACGAAACTGAACTCTATTTTCCATTCAATAAAGCTCCAAATTCAATGGAAGAGACAGTTTAAAAGATCATTCAAGTACGTCAAAGTGATTTTGAATCGTATTTCTTAGTAATAAAGTTATTTTTCGTTTGGTAAACGGTGAAGATGTTAACAAGGATGTTAACAGGACAGCAATCGTGGTTTTTTTTTGTAAAAGGTTTCAATAAACGTCGGTCAGTGTAATGCCTGTTTTCCCTCAAAAGTACAACTTGTTATACAGGGGGCTCATTATTCGAGGTTTTAGAACGTATGCACTTGTATGAAGAAAATATGAGAAGTGGCTGTTTTTTTTTTTTCGTTATTATTTGTTAGTATCAATGCGCTGGTTTCTTTTTATTTGAACGACCATTCAAGTTTTGTAAGTGATGAACTATTGGGCTTGGTTTTTTATTTGGTACTCTCTTTTGTATAGCTTTAAGTTGAATAGGTTATACTAATTGAGGAAATGTTAAAAAATATTTAGTTATTTCCCTCTAAATGTTAAATATATGTAAATTATGACCGGTTTCTTTGAATTTTGAAGATAATAAAATTGTTACGCTCTCCTGTAAGATTGAACATATTGATATACATATTTTTGAGCCACGTAACATCTTAACAGTCTTCCGGGTTTAGTGAACAAAGTCAACACCACGCTTTGCCTCGTTACCAGAGCAAGCAAATTAAAATATTAAATATTTCATTTCCTGGAGTGAGAATTGAAATCACAACCTGTCAGACTCACAATTGAACGCCGCCCCGACGCCACGACAAGGTCATTCCACGTTCACGTCACGTTTTTATTAATATTTTCATATCTTATACAAGTAACATTTTTTATTGTATCTATTAGTGATTAAGCTTTCTAGGCATTTTTTAAAATAATCATATAAAATGCTTCATAGACTCTTTGCACACGGTAAAACCATGAAAAATAAGTAAAACAGATATAACCGTCAAGTGCCCGCTGACCACAGTAAACGATCTATACAAAAGCAACATAAATGGAAATAAAAATATAGTATTTCATTATAAAAAAACCGAGGGAAAAACGTAAAAGTTTAAAAAAGCGAGCAACCCTTCGTGCCCGGTCTGTTGAAAACGTTTTATACAATGAAAATTCAGGTTGCATCCCTGACCTCGAGTGGACGAGGATGGAAGGCACGAGTGCGAGCGAGACAGCAACGCAACTACAAGTGCCACTTCAAATATAAATGGTATCGAAATTGTGAGAGAGACTTACATACTAGAAAGAGATAGCACGACGCTAAGATACCGAATTCAGTTCACATTTCTTTGACGTTTCAAGTGATATGTCAAAGGAGACGTCGATGTTGAGACGCTACAGATAATATAATGGTTTGGTTATATTTTTTTTATAGTATGAATTTGTCCTGTTACTGTTTAAAATCAAATTTCCTTATAATTCTTTATGTAGAATCAACGCAAAAAAAAGGGGTATTCTCCATAACAATATATACGACCTGTTTATCTGTCTGTCTGTCGCAACGGAGCTTTAAAAGAAATAAATAATTTTCAATGCGGTATTATTTAACGAAAGCTTATTCATTCGGTGGTTCTTAAGTTCTCTATGATTGAGGAAACTTAGATCAATAGCTTACAAAGACTTTGCTGAGAATTGTTAGCTTTAACAAAGCTAAAATAATAAAAAAATCTCTAACATTTAAAAAAGCCACACGTCTATGTGGCAAATCTTTTTTACAAGTCAAATTTATAACACTTCTCTTTCTACGTCGGGGATGAACGAGATGGTAATCATGTGATGAGGTCGCAAATGTGTTTACAGTAACATTAGCAGTAGTAAAATTTGTATTAAATACGCTTTGTGCATTCAAAATGAACCAAGTGTAAAGAAATTAAATGGCGGAACTAAACGCTGCGGTTTTTCTTATTACCAGAGCGAGGAAATATAAATATAATATTTTATTTGAAAAAGTACATAAATCAAGGCCTGAGGCCTGTCGTGGCGCAGCGGCACAAGCGTGTGACTGTAACCGACAAGTTCTGGGTTCGATCCCCGGTCGAGGAAATGTAATATTTCATATTTTCAATTTAAAATATTTAATGTTTCGTTTCTTCGCTCTGGTAATAAGTCAAAGCGCGGCGTTGAGTTCCGCCACTCAACACGCAATGCCTCAAATTCGGCGGAAAGTGGGGAACCAAACTGGAACGGAGTGTCTTAACACTAGGTTCACGGGTTCCCTCTGCCTACCCTGCTTCGTGCGGGATACAGCGTAAAGCTAAGTAAGTAAGTATAAATCATAGAATATCCGTTTTAGTTAAAAACAGCTTTTCAAGAAGATTTATAAAGACATCTGATTAAGTAAAAGCTAGTAAGCAGCTCATTGTATACCGTACATACGTAGAAATATTTTAAGTATTCACTTATGCATTACTAACTTTCTAAAGTAAGTTATTATAAGAGACAATTCTAATATTTCTATTACGATGGAGCAACATTAGACATACTTTTGGTTTCCAATCTTATACACTTGTAGCAAACGACTTAAAAAAGTAAACATTATAGATATAAAGTAGTTCAGTTTTACGGCGATGCGTGTTAAAAGCCGGAATTAATCGCCGCCGTTTGGCTCGTTGCCATAGCTCAGAAACAAAAATATTAACTATCTATAAAAGAAAAAAAAATATTATTAAATTTAATATTAAATGCTTATGCTAATAATAGCACGGCGTTGACTTCCACCACTCAACACGCAATGCATCAAATTCGGCGGAAATTGGGACGGAGTGTTTTAACACTATGTTTTCAAGTTCCCTCTGCCTAGCCTGCCATGTGCGGGATACAGCGTGAAGCTGAGTAAATATTTCATTTCTTCATTTCGAGTGGGGATTGAATCCACAATAGGTCACGTTTACAGTGACATGCTTATGCCTCTGTGGCATGACAGGCCTCAATTAAACAAACCACTTAGTTATATGTAATAATGACTTTAATTCAATAAATAAAGTAAGATTCAATATTGTAAAGATAAATGGTAGCACAAATCACTCGAGCGTATAGACGAAGTGGAAAATCATTTTCTTCTCATTAGATGTGAAGTGAACAGCGCTACACAGTCATAAAAGGAAATTGTACATATTGTTTTGTGTGTGTAAATAACATTTTACATCAATCGGGAATGAATACGTGACCTTCTTTAATGTAATTTGTAGGTACTCTATAGCACAGTGGGGACTTATCTACTAATTCAACGGATGTAAGTTCTAATTTTGCTTGGAGGAAAATTTATATTTTTCATATAAATATTCTACATTGTTTGATAACGCGAAATAATATATTTTATATTTTTATTTCCGGTATCAAGAAAAAGTTCGGCGTTGCGTTCTGCCACTCAATACGATGGCCTCATATTCAGTGGAAAGTGGGGAACAGAAGTGTTTTAATGGTAACGAAATGTCTTAGCACTACGTTCCCAGATTCCCTCTAAATATTCAGCTACAAGAAAGAAATTGGACTAGAAAAAATATTACAGAAGAAATAAAAAATACGTAGCAAATATATAATTTAAAAATACAAATAAAAATAAATAAATGAAACTTTAAAATTATAAGCCCCTTAATCGAATGTAAATTGAAACGCTTCACTAAACCAAATTACATGCAGTGGCCGGGCGCGGCCCAACATTTACGTAAATCAAAGGGCGTGATCGATCAATACCTCATAGAGTAGGCAGCGGGTAGCGGGTACTGGGTACTGGGTAGTACCTGCTAATGTTATAAATGAAACTGTTGGTATGTTTGTTACGATATCACGCCAAAACCGCTTACGTAGCGGTTATCATGAAATTTAGTGCAGATTTATATTTTCTTTAAATATTATCTTATTTGTAAAAAAAACTAAAAGTTTTGAAATTTTGAAGTTATTATTATTAAATTTTTATATATTAAATTAATATTCATATAGTTTAAGCGGGAGCCGCCGCCAGTGTAATTACAGAGAGTGGATTTGTGCTTATGTTAAATCTTTGATTTGACAGAAGAAATTAAAATAATTTCAAAATAAAAACGTTTCAATAAGCAAGTGCTATTTTTTATATTTGAATGTAAATACCTACATATATCCATATCATAAATCTGCAATGTGTATTTGGTTGAATTCATTAATCTCGGAAACAGATGATTTGAAATAACTTTTTTTTTGTTATATAGTTCGTATATCTAGGAAAGCCTCTTCTATATGATAACTCGTGAATAACTTTAAAATAATCCACAGTAGCAGTGCGAAGAGAGGTCAAAATCTAAATCAAATTATTCTTTATTAATTTAAACCATTAAAAGCACTTTTAAAAGGTTATGTAGAAATGTCAAGAGTGTCAGTCTAAAAGGGTACTACAACCGGCTCAGTGTACAGTTCTCTTGAGAGACACATTAATCGTTATCTGACACTTTTAATATCAATAGAACACATACACGATTTGTGTATGACACAACGACAATACTTGTCAAAGTGTCATACACAAATCTAAGTAAAACGTATTAGATTGAAAATTGAATACCACAGCTTCAATAGTTTTATAGTTTTATAAATATAGTGATTAATATTTGGCCAGTTGGTAAATTAAATAACGTGACTACTACTATACTACAGCACAGTTACAACACTAATACATTTTAATATCGATTTTGTCTCGAACCTCTACTCGATGTAAATGAGAAAATGTTGTTCATATTTATAAGTGCTAATAACGTTTATCGAATTTAAATTAAGGCCATCATGGTACAGCGTCTTATTGTTATGTGGCGGTTGTGGGATCGATTTCATTCAAGGGAATTATATATTTTCATTTCCTCGATCTGGCAGCAAGGAAGAGCTTTCACTATTCAACAGGCAATGCTACTAATTTGTGCGGAAATGAGGCACAAGCGTGTGACTCTAACCGACAGGTTGTGGCATCCCCACTCGAAGAAATGAGATATTTAATATCTTCAAATTAAATATTTAATGTTTTTATTTCTTTGCTTTGGCACAAGGCAAGAACGCGGCGTTGAGTTCCGCCACTCAACACGCAAGGCCTCAAATTCGGCGGAAAGTAGAGAACGGAAGTGGAACAAAGCGTCTCAACACTAGGTTTTCAAGTTCCCTCTGACTACCCTGCCATGTGCGGGATACAGCGTGAAGCTATTTAACACTGTGCTCCCAAATTTCCACTCTCTATCCTACTATATTCAGGATACAGCTTAGAGCCAAAATCAAAAAGAAATATAATTTTTAGTCCACCATTTTAATAATATTTTTTAATATCTGTTTGTACAGTGTTAAACTGCAATGAAAGTCATAAACGTCAGTTATGACATATCATTCGATTGTTATGACAGTGGGAGTATGAATAAAAAAGCTTTATGCACTGCGTGTGATCGATGCGTATTTTAAAAAAATATTTTCATATATTCATTTTAGAAAGGCCCGCCTGAATGTAAACGAGACAGTGAACAGGGCTACTCGGGAGGATTATTACTATATTTAGTTTATAAACATTACTCCGCACTTATGGACAAAGAGCGGCGTTAAGTTACGTCGAAAATGAGTGAAAGTGGTGATTAAAGAGTTCCTTGTGCTATGCCAGAATAAATGTGCTGATGCAGTTTAGGAATATTTTAACAATGAAAATATCAAATATTTATTTCTTTCAGTGGGAATCGAATCCCTCACCTGCTCTTGCAGTACACACTCTTATGCCCCTGCTTCACGAATTAGCTTCAATGTTATAATAACTATATTGTATTAATAACAGTTGACTCATTTTTAAAACGTACACCACAAAACCATCTCTTACCAGTCCACCACCGCAACAAACAATACGTATACGTACAGCGACATCACACACATACATGGCGCTGCGCCAGAGTTATTGTCTCACAGCTTTGTTCACAATATTTATAGCCTCTGCCACTGTCTCTATAATACTACTACATATATAACGTAGAGTATGTAGAGTCGGCTCTACACACTCTGGGCCTACATTTGGCGAAGTGCCGAGTGTTTACAAGCGTTTGTAAACTGATTTTGGTTAAGAATTATATGAATGATCTTTTCCGCTTATTGGGCTTCAACGGAACATCGAGGAAATGTCGTTGAATTATTATTTGTTTTGTGAAACGTGTTTTTTTGTGAGTAGATTTTATTGTTATTTAGTTTTCTTCTTCTATTTTTATCTTTCAAGAATACTACATAAAGTTTATGTAAGTGGGATTTGATGAATTGAAATATTTAATATTTCCAATTCTTCGCTCTGGTAAAAAGGCATAGCGCGGTGTTGAACTCTGCCACTCATCACTTAATAGCTTAAAAATAGAACCAAAAAGGGGAGAATAGATTAAAGTGTCTTAACACTAGGTTCCCAGGTTTTTTCTAACTGCCTTGCACTGATGAGATGGTATTCTATCATGTGCAGAGATACAACGGGAAACTGCAGAAAAATCTAACAAATAAAACAAGTTTCTAATCAGTACTAGCACATTCGTTTAACTTTGTTAGGCGTTTATATTAAAATGGTTATATAGGGTGTTTTAAAATTATTTGATCTCATAGCCAACCGAACAGATTATCTGCCTATGCTAAAGCTGATCAAAGTTATTGCCTCACATATTTTTGCTTAATTTAGACATTATTTCTCGCTGACACTATTCTAATGTAGAGTCAACTCTACATACCCTGAGCTATGCTTACAGCCTACTTGGCGAAACGCCGAGCATTTACAAGCATTTGCTGAAATGGCTGTTTAATATTTTATGATGTGACATGACTCGTTTAATTCTATTCGAACTGATTTGGAATATTTAGAAAATGGGTTGAAATTTTACTCCTTTAGGCACATGATTGTAAAATATTTCATTCGTGCTTTTTACTTTTGTATATAACTGCTATAATAAATTGAATAGCACTTACAATAATTTTCAATGGCAATTAAGTCAATAATCATAACATGTTATGTTTATGTGTTAAATATTAAAACATTTCATTTGCTCTATAAAAGCAGATTAAAGTATAATTTATTGGTTTTATATAGAAAATAAAAAACAAAGTTATTATTTGTAAAACGCACCTGACATTGAATTTATCTAAAGTGCTGATATAATTAAAGGGCACTTGAGAATAATATTTGTGTATTTCTCTAATAAATAACATATAGGGCTTTTGTAGCACGTAGCTCGTCAATGAAAACGGTTATACATTTGATTCTTACGTGAAGGTATCAATTATATTTATTTCTTTGCTGTGGTAACAAGATAAAACACAGCGTTAAGCTCCGCCACCCGAACACGATGTCTCGAAATGCGAAGTATTATAATAATACTTCAACATATAGTACTTCCCACCCGAGTTTGTCAGCGATACAGTAAAACAATTTCTAACAAGTCAGCTAGTTTACGGTTGGTCAGACTTCTATACAGAACTGGAATATTTCAAATGAACTTTTCTTTTCATACAAGCGAGTGAATGTTTATAAAACTATTGCAGATTTATGTACAGTGCGTATTGGTTATATTGTGTTTGTAGTTGTGCGCTTCAAGTGGGTATTTATGAAAGTAAAAAATGTTTATTTATAATATGTTATATATACAATATCAATTTCTGTGTAATGCCTACAACGTTATATTTGTTTACTTGTAAAGGCGAAAAATCACATTAAATTTTAATAATGCATTTAAGGAATTAATTATTTCTATTCTTTACCTGATAAAAAGACAAAGCACGACGTTGAAGTTCGCTATTCGATACATAATATATCAAAAATAGAGTGGTGCGTTGGACGTGGACTGTCGTAACACTAAGTACCCTCTGCCTACCCTGCTATACATTAAAATATCCATAACAAACATTATTTACCAAAACATATAACCCCAAAAACTTTAGATACGACAAAAACAAAAACAAAAACACAAAACGAAAAAAGCTCCGTTCCAGCGGAAACGAAACGAAACGAAAACCTAAAGCACAGTAAAAGCTCTTAATTAAGTTATATAATAACTGAATGGGGCGAGCGCGGTAATTAGCGGCCAGTTTGCGTTACAACCGACCGTTTGTGAAAACTTTGTGTTTTGTATGAAATATTTATTTTGTTTTAGCTTATTTAATGGTACTTTTTAAAATTTAATTTTTGAATTTTAATATATTTTTTTTCAACTTGTTCAAGAAATTTGGGTAGTATGGTGTTGTCATAGAATATATAAGCAGAATAACTTATATGGCAACTATGGTAACAAAATTTGATACAAAGTTAAAAAAATATTTTTTACCAAAGTGAGGTTTCCATGTCATATTTCTTCCGGTTAACTTATGGGTTGCGGGAGAAAATAACAATTTTGTAGGTCTTAAAGTGCAAGTACGTACGAGGTGGAGTATCTTAGCACTAGGTTCCCAAGTTCCCTCTGCGTACCCTACCATGTGCGGGATACAGCGTGAAACTGAGTAGAGTTGAGTAAATAGCTCCTCAGTTACGTCAAAATACGTGTACGTACGTAACAAAATACATGTACATCGGCCTAGTTAAGGATAGGACGGAGAAGAGATTGTGGAAGCATAATTTTGATGTTGATTAAAAAGATACTGTTATATCTAGTCAATTCGATTTCAAATCGTAGATATCTTATTGATATATTACAAAATATGTTTACATATATTTTAGTCCATGTGTCATTCTGATGTATAAACTATATTACTGTAAAGTTTCATCTAAATTTGTTCAGTAATTTTGTCAGCAAATGGAACAGGCATTCTTTATAAACTTTTATATTTATAATATTAGTAGAATATCAGTTTATGTACCAGCTATGTATATCATAGAACCAATGAAGTATCGGTAATATTTAATAATACTGATATTAATTAAAAAAGATGCATATGAGGTTTCTTATGAATTTTAATTTGAAATGTCAAATTAAGAAATATATTATGTATATTTTTTATGTAATTTAATCAAAGTATAAATGAAATGGAGGAAATCAAAATATTTTAATCTAAAATACAATGATCTTGAAACTACAAATTACCAAAAGGTTGTTGCTAGATTAAATTCATGGATTTAATATGTACCCTAATTATTAAAATTTATTGCGATGAGATTCGCCACTCAACACGAAAAGCAAAGATTTCGGAAAAAAAATAAGAAAATTTTATATTTTGTACGGAGTACTTTATCACTAAGTTTCAAGGTTCCCTCTAAATAACCAGCTATGGGCGGAATACAGCGTAAAGCTTATAAAAAGTAAATAATAAAATTACAGCGTTTATGCTGATCTACTGATACGCGTTCAAAAATAACCATACAAATTTTACAAACGTATTTTATTGACAAGCAAAATCGCCTATAATTTGTCAAAAGCATAGTTTTCCCGCCGAGCCCTTTGACCTACAAGACAAAAAATGCATTTCGTACCCACAGTTGGAAGAATAAAGAAAACAAAACTGTTTTTCATTCAAAGTTGACTTCCGTCGCCATCACGGTCCATGTGTCCCTTTTGTTTTTGTGAGCTTTTATTAGTTTTTCCGTAATTACAACTATATTTTTAAATACTTTCATCAATATAGAGACCAACATTAATACCTATTGTCACTCACTCACTCAGCTTCACGCTGTATCCTGCACGTGACAGGGTAAACAGAGGGAACTTAGAAAGCTAGTGTTAAGACTACTTTCGACACTTTTTGTTAAATTGCAGACATTGCGTGTGAAGAGGCGGAACTTAACGCATTGTCAGGTTACTAGAGCGAAAAAATAGAAATATTAAATGTTTCATATGAAAATGTTAAATATTTCATTTAAATATATTCAATATTTCAGTTAGTTCTTCGAGTAAGGATACATTAATATTGTATAATCAAATTGCAGTTGAGAATCAAAATGATGAGATTGTAAAATTAAATTGTATCTAAGAAGTTATAGTATAAACGAATAGGGCATTTTGTGTTAAGACAACGTGCCCCACGCACCGCCCAATGACAGTGATATAACGTTTTGTATTGCGGTAATCAACACTGTGAGTCGTGATTTTATTAGAGCAAGTAAATTAATGTAATTCATTCTTCCGAGTTACACTTTATACTCAGAATCATCGCGTACAGTTTGCCGCTGGAAAACAAATTAAATAAAATTCAATGATTACAGTAGAAGCAAGTAGCGTAAAAGCGATTTCGTATGCTAAAGTTAAATTAATACAAAATCTTTACATAAATTGTAGTCTATGTTTTATTTTGATGTATAAAGTTTCAATTAAATTTGCTGTAGTTTTTGTTGTGAAAGTGTAAACATCTTCACAAATCTTCACTTTTATCATATAATAAAAAGATATCCACTTAAAAAATTCAATTCGCAACATCAAAAAAAGCTTCCACATCCAATAAACTCTATAATACTACAACAATTACTTATAAGTATCACAAAATCCAATATATAAAATTTAATAAACAGCGTTCGCTACCCTCGATACGTCTCTACTGTAGTGATTAGCGATACTGACAGTACCACCCTTGCCCACCAATTGTTCACGACACCTATTATTTACTACTAAACTGGTTCACAAATAATTGGAACTCTGATTGAACTAAATAAAGTCCAAATTTAACTGTAACCATAATCAACATAGAGCTTTCAAACGGCGGGTGGTAACAATAAAAGCAATTGTACAGTGGCTCTATTATTTATGTGTGTTTCGGGAATTATGTTTTATAATTGTAGGGTTAAAGTTCAAATTAGTGTGAACGGTTTTAGTTTGCAATGAATTAGTATTCTATTGCAATGCAATCATACGGTGGCTAGCGCAGGGTTGTCACTGTTTGGAAATTTAATTTTATGTTATTTTCTAAAAGTTAATTATAGTTTGTAGATGTTTTTCGCTTTTAATAGTAATAGGAAAAAGAAATTTTAACATATGGTTTTGATGAATGCTAAAGTACTAAAAAAAATATATGATATATTTCAGTAGTATAAGTAAACTTTTTAAAAGAATTTGATTTATACAAAAGAAAACACGTTATTTATAGAAAAGAGTTGATAACAAACGGCTGGATTTATATTTTATTAATTATTTTTTGAATTATGGCTAAGAAGTTTACTTAGACATAATTCAAGTCGCTCGAGTTAGTAACGTTTAGAAAGAAATTCGTCTACAAGTTGTAATGCTATAAAAATAACTTAACTTAGCTTCACGCTATATCGCTAGACACGTCAAATTCGTAATACCCCTTTTTTGTTGCAGGTTAAAACAATATTATTCCTAACTACTGAATGTTTTATCTTTAATCACGACCTAAATACAGCTGATTAAATATTTAATACTTTAAAAAACCAAGCTTAGTAAACTATTTTTATTCATTTTTAGGCCCATTCTCAATATGGTAACATATATCTAACTTAAATACATATAACCACGAGATATTACTATGAATAAGTCTATAATAAAGAAAATTTCTAATGCTTCTACTAATAAAATGGTACAAGAAACAAGTCCCCTTTAAAAAAATTATAATCAAAAAAGAGCTAATATTGCAAATCTGCCGCGACAACCCTAAAAGTTAACAGGCAGTAAATTAAATTAGGCGACTGTATTTAACGTACGGCGCAAAGCAGAGAGCGGAGAGCAAGAGTTATTTGAAATATTCTATTGTTATCAAGTTTCGTGTCTCCGCATGAATGGCCTTTAGCCGATGTAGAGACATTTATAATTTCAAATGTAATTAAATTACTGGTATTGGAAGTTGGGATGTTTTATTAATTTTTAGGGTCGTTTCTTTTCAGCTTGACTCTGTAATTCGCCCATAGCGGGGTAAGCAGGGGACCGGATGTAGGAACCTAGAACTAAGACACTTAGGACTCTCATAATACTTTTTGCCTATAATTATACATCCGTTCTACTTTTCGTTGAATTCTGAAAGCATTTGTTAGTTTAATTTCGAAAGCTTACTGCGCTTTTACTCTTTACTAGAGTCAGGAAAAAATATTAAATATTTATTTTCGGAATTTTCGGTTGAGTTCCGCCACTCATCACACAGTATCTAAAAATCAACAAAAAATCGAGAATGAAAGTCGATATAGGAAAAAAGTGTGTTAACACTTGGTTCCCATGTTCCCTTACCCTGTTCTATACGGGATAGAGCGTACAACATATATATATATCAATATGTATAATTCTACATACGTATTACACAAAAAGTTCATTCAATCAAAGAGCTTTTAAAATACAAAATACATACAAAAGCTCATTTACAATATAATAATATAAAAAATAAACAATAACTACAAAAACTTTCAAACACACGCCTACAAATTTAAAATGAAAAGATTAAAATAAATAAACTCATAAACATTAAATAAAACCAGCTGTCTCTACAATTTTAAAAGACCCAATGAATATAACTATAGCTGTCTTCGTCTGACCTTTGTTAAATCATAAATAAACTGTTGCCGTCTCGTTCTCGTAATGATATTCAAAATGGCCTGTATGGAATAATAATGACGTATTATTTTAATGAAATACTTTTGTGAGGGTGTACGCTCTTTATGGGTTTGTGTTTCATTATTTTGAGCTTTTGTTTGGTTTTTTTCATTAAAAAACGTAAAATATCATTAAATAGTTGTTGAGGGTTATTTGATTGTTATTTTATATTTGTTTGCTATTGTGTAAAGTGGATGAGAGTTTATCTATTATATTACGTTATAATAACATGTTGATATATTGATATTCCTTTTTATAGCTTCACGCTGTATTATAGACATAGAACGGTATGCAGCGGGGGAACCTAGGAACCTAGTGCTAAGACTAACTGTGCCCATTTTGATATTTTCAATGCAAATTTTCAGCAAATTGAAGGCATTATTAGCAAAATTGCGTTTTCAATGGCGCAACTTAACGCCGTGCTTTTTACCAGACCGTGAAAAAGTAAAAAAATAAATATTTCCTTCTCTCGACGCGACAGATTGGTTTCTTGTACCTGCGCTACATTATATATTAAATGATTTTATTTAACACAAATTAACTTATATAAAATAAATGTTTACAGCTTTTATCATATGGTTAAAGAAAAATGAGTAACAATTGTGCCTGACATCTAATGTTCGAATTTTTCACCACTCAGTACGCAATGTCTCATTCTGCTGAAAATGAGGACTGGTATCTTAATGGGAACAGTGTCTTAACATTAGGTTCCCAGGTTCCCTCAGCGTAGTGCCATGTACAGAATAGAACGTGAATCTGAAAATAAAACATATAACTAAGTACGATCCGATCAAACTGTAATCGAATCCCCTCCCCTCACCCGCAACCCCCCACCCCGAGCCGTCGTTTAAAAAACAATAATACAGGCCATTAAATTTGTACACGCGACTGAAAACGCTTTCCTAATTGCACGGGCACAATGACTTCCTATGAAGTGTTATACAAACTAGAGAATATTGTAGAAATGGCTTCGACACCGCTACCTGCTGATACCTATATAATATGAGCATAAAGGTACATCGAGATGGAGTTTTAATTAAGTTAGCGTTCAGTTTTCTGCAGGTGTTTTCTATATTGTTGGCTTAGAGTGTAAACTTGCTGACTGGCTATTAAAGAAATTGTTAGAAGACACAAAAACCTGTTTAAAACCTTTGTATAATAAGAAGATTTTTAAAATTTCGAAAATTTATTTGGTTTCTTTATTTTTTATGGATGTTTGAAATATATATTTACGCAATAGCTACGGTACAGATGTAGAAGTAGCTCATAAGTCAGAGTAACACATTCGCTATAATTTATATTAGGATTTAACAGTAGTTTTAAGCGGGCGAAGCCGCGTCCTTGTCGCTACTATGATATAAAAGTGTACATAACGACAAAAAAAAAAATGGATTTTGCTGGTTAATTATAAGGACTTAGAAACCGACGATAAATATTTTTCACTTAATTTATAAATAAAATTCGGCATCCTGGTCAAAAAAAAATAACACATTGATTACCAGACGTAAGATTTACTTGTAGTGTGTGCTACGAAAGAATCCACCTGATATCATAGCTATGGTTTTAAAGCCTTCGTTGATAATAAAAAGTGATAATTTTGATTCAGTACGCGAAATTAACGCGTTTAAGCAAACTTTTGTGATTGTGCGTTAAAATTGTAACGACATGCACCTTTTTATGAGCTCCATGCTATATATAACAGAGTAAGTTGAGGGAACCTGGGAACCTTAAGACCTTCCTTCCGTTCCATTTCCGCCGAATTCTCGAGGTATTGCGTGACTGACAGAGAGAGGACATGAAAATATTAAATAATTGATTTCTTCGAGTGAGAATCGAGCCTATGCCTATGCGACAGACAGATCTCTTAAGTTATAAGAAGATCAATTTTTTTTTAACCATACGTCTACGGCTGAGATACAAAAGCAAAGACGAATGTAAAACAATTGGGAGTAAATAAGATAACTTAAAGTAAGTAATAATGGGGCCAGTCGTGGCAGGTAATAAGGCAAAGCGCGGCGTTGAGTTCCGCCACTCAAATACGCAATGCCTCAAATTCGGCGGAAAGTGGGGAACGGAAGTGGAACGGAGTGTCATAACACTAGGTTTCACTTCCGTTCCCTTTGCCTACCCTGCCTAGTGTGGGATACAGCGTGAAGCTGAGAGAGTGAGAGAGAGTCGTGGCAGGAGTCGTCGTGGCATGCTTGCAATTGTAAACGTGACAGGTTGTGGGTTCAAATCTCACTTTGGATTTTTTTTTTTTCATTTCTTCGCTTTGGTAACGTGGCAAAGCCAGGCGTTGAGTTCTGCAACTCAACACATAATTTGTCTAAAAATCAGCGTAATCGGAAATTAAGTGTGTTAACACTAGGTTCCCAAGTTCCCTATCCTAGTTATCCAGCTAAGTGCAGAATAGGGGGTTAACACACTTTAAAACGAGACAGGAAAAGTTAAGATTCTTTAAAATATTTAAACCAGTATTTAAGTTAATTTTAACTGGTTACACGGTAGTTTTTGCATGAAATTTGAAATTTACTTTCGGTATTTAGTTTTTCCATCCCTGACGTGATATCTTTCATTTAATTTTATGTGAATCTTAAAATTTTAGTTATTAATTATAATCGTAGTTAAAAATAACTATATTCATATTTTTAGTACATTTTAGGTCAGCTGAGAATGAATATATTGTCATCTATTTGTCATTTTGTAGTAGAGATAATAGCGTAAAGACTATTAGGAGACGACTGTTGAGAGAATTCGTCTCATTCTCTATCTCGCACGTTGTACGGTAGGCAGAGAGAAACCGGGAACCTAGTGTTAACATTTCGTTCCCATAAATACACCATTCTGGAGGCATTGAGTGTGGAGTGGCGGAACTCATCACCGCGCTTAGCTCCATATATAAAATGAAAATATTTCATTTCCTCGATTAGAATCGAACCTGCAACCCGCCGCGTTTGCAGTCTCTTGTGCCCTGTCCTTTCGATCGCAATGATTAAATGTCAAAACAAACGTCAAAATACACCATTTCTCTGTCAAAAACAAAACAGAGTAGGCAGATTGAGAAGTGTTAAGACACTCCATTACCCGAGCACCGCCAGATTACGGAACTAAACGCTACACCAATTTACACCCAAAGCCTAAAGCTCATATCATATCTAAATACTCACATATTTCAAATACCTATACCATTAAATAATTGAAAGTAAAGACCCCTTATTCTTAGAAGGTCCTTGGCTCCAACAGTGTACTCTTGCATTTCCAGTCGTGCGTAAACAGACGCCGCAATATTGTTCCTTTTGTTGACTACAAAGTTGATGGTGAAGTGCGACAATGCCTTTATTTTATATTGCTCGTGTTTTCAAAGAGCTTTACGTATTATATGTATATATTATTAAGTTTATTTATAGATAAACTTTATAAGTTGTAAAGTAAGCTGTTATTACACATAAAAATATTGTTTTTTTTAGCAAACGTATGCAATTTGTACATAATGGGATTTGAACCTGCGACTAAGTGCTTTGATCATTAAGCCATACGTTCTAATCTAATTACGTGGATGTTTTTTTGCTAAAATTGGAATACAATTTATCTTGTTGAAAATTTTAATAAAAATCACTCAAATGAAGTATCTTGATTACTGTTAATATATTTTTTGACATTATTTATATAATTACTAAAACATAACATTTGTCAAACTATAGCAGTTATGCAAGCATGCGACTTTAAACGTCGTAGGTTCAATTCCAATTCGAAGAAATGCATCATTTAATTTTCCTAACACGTTAAGACAATTCCTTCCGTTTTCCACTTCTCTTCGAATTTGAGGCAATGTATGTAGTGTGGCGGAACTTAAAGCCGCGTTTTGTTCTCAGAAATATTAAATATCACTACTTAATGGTAAAGAGATAAAGCATGGCACTGAGTTCACCATCTAACAGTCAATGGCTTAATTTCGATGAAAAATGGAGAACGGGAGTGTCTTAATCAGGATGGAGTGTGTTACCCTTAGGTTCCCAAGTCCCCTTTCCTCACTCTCCCTTGAGCGGGATAGAGTGGGAACCTAAAAAAATATATATTAGTTAGCTTACTAATTGATCCCTGTCTCAAGAGTCAAGTAGTGTGACTGTAAAAGTCGTCCGTGCGTCCGTAGCTCTTTTATTTGCCGCGACTGTTTGTTCTCCGCCGCACCGCTTTGTGTACTCTACAAAATGAACTTTCAATGTATTTTTGTGGTATTTTAAAAATAAAATGTTTCAAATGAGTCTTCGTTTTGTTATTTTAAATCAAATGCTTTTAAAGTTATTTCCTTTTTATTTATTTATTTTTTAAATGTTATTGTTGTTGAAGTATTTTTCTTGTGAAATTTTTTTTAGACCAATCAGACATATTCCAAATGCTAATGACGTCTACGATTAACTGCAATTAATTTATATTTTCTCAACTTACGCTACTATATATTATTATACGTACTACACATGGGTACTAATATTTACTAGAGCTTTTTGTTAAATCAATATATTTTAATATAATTTCCTTTGTCAACAGTTCACAAACGCGCGCGCATCACAGAAGTATGTTCCAGCCCTTCACCACCAGATGTAACCCAAGAAAGTGCTCCGCAGACTCCCCCACTCTCTACTCCTCCTCCCCGATCGCCCTCTGATCACGAACTTAATGTGGAAGAAGAACTTGATCATTCAGAACCTTCTCTTACTCCAGAAAACTTATCCATGAAGGAACAAAGACAGGATGAAGTCAAAAAGGAAGAGGATGAAAAATGGGATAATCCAAATTTTAAATTCCGTCGCTCGAAACCGGAAGGTTCTATCGAATCTGATGATCCGACTCCCTTCCAAAAATCACCAGTTGATGTTCTTATTAAAGAATTTCCGAAACGCAGTCGCCAAGAGATCGATGCGATCCTAACAAGATGCAAAGGTGATGTTGTGGCTGCTATGGAAACAATGCTCAATGGCCCAGAACAAACTTATAACTTAACCCCTGAGTCTTATATGCAGAATTATCAATCAAGATCTGCGTTTTCTCCACTCTCCAACCAAAGTTTCAAATTTTCACCTTCTAGAAGATTCTTAACTCCGCCCTACAGTGGAACTCGGTACATGCCAACGGTTATAAGACCACCCCCTGAGTATCTATCATCGTTCCTGCCACCCTCAGAGCTGATGTACGGCAGACAGCTCCAAGTCCCATCTCCTGGTACCTCCCCAACTTCTGATAATACGAACACGGAAGGATTTTCCGATTAGTACTTAAAATATTGGACCGTGCTCTAAAACGTGCGTGGCCATTATTAAACTTCGATGTTTTCATATAAATTGATGATAACTTTCATCACTGGACATTTATGGAAGTATCGTAATATCAGCAAAAAAATGTTAATTTGCTTATTCATATGATTATCATAAAATCTGAAATAAAAAATCATTTGTAACTTAAGGCTAATATTATTTTGGATTGTCCAATGTGTAAAATATAATATAATATAGTTGTTAGAGTGTTATCTGTTCACTGTACATTAATTATACTGACATTCTACATTAGATGGTATGTTTTTAGATGATAAAGTAGAAATGGATTTTATAAATCAATGTAAATAATTAATATACCTAGATGTGTAGTTTTCGCGATTATTATATCAAATTACATATGTAACAATACTCGGTGGATATATAAATTTAAGCAAGTACTTTAAATCTAAATACATATAATTTAATCATAAGTACAAATAATTGAAGCCTTTTGTTAAATTATTAATTTTTTAATTAATTATCGTAATATTTATGGTAAAAATGGTATGTATGTAAATGTATTGCTTATGTCATTTTTTCTGTTCGAATCAGCTGCTAGAAGTATAAAAAAATAAATAATGTCACAAGTCAGTATATTAACGTTTTAATGTAAATAGGTGTATAAATATAGCATCTATCGTTTAAAATAGGAAATTAAGGAGTATCGAATAAGGTACTTCCTTATATAGTGTAAAATATTATTAATTTTTTTTCTGTAATATTTAAAAATATACTTTAATCAACTGGTTTCATGAATTTCATTTCTTTCACTTGTAAAAATTATGATTTATATTAAATAACTGCATCATTCTGTCAGTTATTTTCTTAATAAAGAGGCAAAAGTATTAAAATTAACTTGATTTGAATTAAGTACAGGTCAAATTAAACATAGATAATATAAAAAAAAATATTAAATGATTATCTGTCTATGGTAAAGCATTAAGCAACAAAAACAAATCAATACAATTTTGAAATCAAAATTTTAGACAAAAATAAATCGAAAATATCATTTTGTAAGAATTAATTCGTTGTTAAAGTATGAATGTGAAAATGTGTGTTTTTAGTTAAATTAGTTAATTTTAGTAAGATACTGCGTTAGACGCTTGTGTAAATAAAGTATACCTATGATACGTAAATAATATAGTCAAATTAGCTTAGAAATTTATAGATAGGCAATATTTAAGATGTAAAAATGATTAGAAATAAACATTCCAATGTAACTAGTTATAATAACAAATACTCAGTACTTTTTTAAATAGTTTTTTAGAGGCCTGTCGTGGCGCACCGGCACAAGCGTGTGACTGTTAACGACAGATTGTGGGTTGGATACACACTCGAAAAAAAGAAATATTTGATATTTTCAAATTAAATATTTAAAATTTTTCGTTTCTTCGCTCTGGTTACAAGTAAAAGCGCATTAAGTTTCGCCACTTAAAACGTAATGCCTCAAATTCAGCGGAAAATCAAACAGAAAATGGAACAGAGACTCGACAAAATATATTTTTTTCTCTTTTCTTTTTTCAAAAGAAAATTGTAATCAAGTCAGTATAAATACTAGATATTTAATTTGAATAATTAAAAAAATAAACTTTTTGTACCTTTACGCTGTGCGCTACAGCGTAAAGGTATAAGAACCGAGTGTTAAGACACTCCGTTACCTACTTTCCATCGATTTTTGTAGGATTGGAATGATGAGAGGTGGAAATTAGTGCTGCGCTTTTAATTATTATCAAAATATGAAAATATTAGACATTTCATTCCTTTGAGCAGGATTCTAACTCACTACCAGCGAGGTTAGTCATACTGGCTTATATCCTACGTTGCGACACCCTAATTTTTTATTAAGAAATTATTCTTTTTTTTTACATTTTGTCATTTCGATTCGCTTCGTAAAGATTATTTTACGCTGTACCTACCTTTAATTAAATTTCTTCTATACCACAAACAATAGAGAAACAAGTGCAATTTAAAAACGGATAGAAAAATTTATATAAAAAATTTGCAAAATATGTAAAAAATGATCATTTCAACGACAAAAGCTATTTAAAGTTAGTGTTCAATAGTTATAGCCCAATAACTATTTACATAGGTATTATATGAATGACATTATAGAGAACATGTAACCGTTAGTATAGAACGTTGTAAATGTATTAAATATTAATAATAAACGGCTCTACCATAAAGTATCTTTTATTATACTTCACCAGTGCGTACAGGTTAATTATTTGAAATTGTGATTTGTAGTTTATAAACTATGAATTAATAATGACTGTTATCAATCTTACAAATGTTTTCATGATCAGTTATCAGTTGTAAAACTTAAATTATTTAGAGCTAAATTACAACAATTTGCTATTGTTTAAAATATTAGTAGATAAACGATTGATGACAACAAGTTTTTGTAAAATTATTTGTGGGGGGGTGTATAGTGGTATAAATACGAGTGATTTTTGATACTCTATCGGAACGGGCTATCACGCCCGGTGACGCTGTAAAAACCATCAACCAGGTCAACAACAGTAGAGTCACCCAGAAAAAAAAAGATACTTGGGGCAATCTCACATAATATATATATATATATATATCTATTATATATATATATATATATATATACTATATTATATATATATATATATATATATATATAATTATATATAATATATATTATATAATATATATATATATAATACTAATATAATATATATATATATACCCTGCCAAGTACAGAATATTTTAGGGTTTATATAAAAAAAGGGTTTATATAAAAAAAACTATTCAGAGTTTGCTTCCATCATCTGATGATGGATCAGTTCCAAATATTTAACTACTTCCTTACAATGTACACTAGAAGATCTATTGTTTAAGCGTGTTATTGCACAATGATATATTAGATACATCGCTGAAAAATATAAAATAGAGTAAAAGCATTTATTGCTATAAAAAATAATATATGACAAACTATAATTTGTATTTTTTTTAATAAATTCGCTACCTATTTTTCTTTTTTTATATATACAACAGTTTACTCAATCAGGGTCAGAAAACACGAAGCGGGTCGTGGCACTATTTAATATTGCATTTTTCTTGCTATAACAACGAGATAAAGTGGGACGTTGAATTCCACTAAAACGCAACGCACCTAGAATTCTTATGAAGTGGGAAGCAGAACTGCCTTACGTAAACTCAAATTCAAATATTTTATTCAAAATAAGAAGTTACAATTTCGTTTTTTGAACTTCAAACAATTTACCACCAGTTCACTAAAGTATCTGCCTCAGAACCTGAGAAGAACCGGCGAAAGAAACTCAGCGGGGACATGTCCATTTTTTTTTTTAATCAAAAACTTACATTAATATATAAGTGACAATGATACACTTGAAACAGCCTGGAGCAAGCATTTTATTCCCAAGGCGTGTTATCATTTATAAAATCGTTAATTTGGTAATAACCTTTAACACACAAACGTCTTTTCACAACTTATTTAAATTTTGAAACAGAAAATTCCTCTGACGTTTTCTGGGATCCTATTGTAAAAGCGTACACCCCTGTCCCATGAACGAATTACGGACTCGATGCAATCGAGTTACCAGACGCACTCAGTTTAAGCCTATTCTAGTATTAATAGTATGTACATCACTGATTTTAGTAAACTTATTAATGTTTTTCTTGACATACATATATTGTCAAAAATGTATTGAGAGAAGTAGAGAGAGTAAAGCGGAATGTTCCTAGGTTTCCAAATCGAATTTAGAATTGGCCTAATAAAGAAGATTAGATATCTTTGTTAACCCAATTGACATGTAGTAGACATTGGCTTACCATTTGTCAACCCTTGAGGACATCACGTACGGCTTGACGACGTGACGTCTAATGACGTCGTAACGACACTCCGTTACGTCAACTGAGTGTAGTGACTAGAGTACCAGAGTCTAGGGAGCAGACGATTTATATTTGTGGTAAGTATTTCTATTGTTTTGGTATTTCTATTGTAGGTTTCCTAACTGCGAAAGTGAAAATAGAATACTTATATATCACTTTGTTGTCAGTCTGTCCGTCTATTACCTCGAGAACGCCTAGATTAAACAGTTGATATTAATACAAAATCTAGTAAAAAATAAGATTGTATGTTAATACAAACAAAAGATATATTATGTAAGGTTTTGCTGCATTTTGTACGAAATTCGCCGCGTAATTAATACCCCTTGTTCTTTGCCCTAGGCATTTTGTTACGCGGTATTTTATGAAGTGACTGTATGTATTTATGAACTTTGTAACACTTATAAAAAAATATATGAATTATTAAAAACAATTCTAAATGATATTTTAAAAATATTTATAATGTAAAATTAGTGAGGATGTTTCTTTTTCACTTAACGAATTTAGAAAAACCTTTAATCTTATAGTTTTTACATCAAAATATCACATGTGTTGATTTATGTAATATTTTAATATAATTTGGCTGTAATATAACAATTAGTTTAGCGGGCGAAGTCATCGCTAGTATGATCGCTAGTTATTACAACTAAATAACTATATAGCGTTGAGTTCCGCCACTCAACACGCAACACCTCAAATTCGGCGGAAAGGGGGAACGGAAATGGAACGGAGTGTCTTAACACTAGGTTCCCGGGTTCCCTCTGCCTACCCTGTCTCGTGCGGGATACAGCGTGAAGCTCAGAAAGAAAGAAAGAAATAACTATATATATAGATATAACTGAACGCAAAGATAATTTCATCTGATATAATATAATATTTTTATGTCATAGCAGGATGTAAATATACTATAAAATTACATATTAAATATAAATAAATAATAAAAAATAAAAGTTTCTGTAAATAGATTGTTTTGTAAGTTTACATTGTTTCCCGAGTACAAGACGGGCTCTGGGCACCCAATGTTAACAACAACCCGTTCCCATCTTTTTCGTGGCTATAATTAATTCACTGGGAATTTCACTTAATATTGTTACAAGAGCGAAGCATCAAAAAAGATAGTTCATTCCCCCAAGTAGGAATCGAACTTAGACCTAGAATATATAACACGTAATCCATATAACATTTTCTATTTCCCAACATTCAGCGTCTAACAGACACGCGTTAATGCTCACAGCTCTCGGTGTCGACTCTCGAGTGACGTCGAGTTGACACTGGCCATCCCACCCTGAGGATATGCTCCTCATGTTTTCTCGTTTTGGATAGCTTTTTTAAAGTTTTATTTAAGAATATTAGTTATTACTTAATTATTGTTATTAAAGATTGATACAGTTTGTTATAAAAATATATATGTATATAAATTTATTACGCTGTATCTCTAACGGCGTAGCCAGATTGCACGTAGCGGTAAACGTACAATATTTAATTATTTGATTGTGTTAAATATTAAAAACACATCTTGAATCAATCTAACTCTTATATTTTAAAAACAAATCAAAGTGTATTTGTTTATGCTTGTTGAGTGGCGGAGTGCTGAATACTTTTTTACTAGAAAAAGTAAAAAAAAATTGCTCTGCCTCCAGTGGGGATTGAACCCACGCTCGTGCCCCTGCCCTCGCAGTACGCCTCAAAAGTCTATTTTCCTATTTTTTCCCAGAAACTAATTACTTCCCGCAGTTTGATACGTAATATATAAAAATATAGGACCTGTGCCACGGTTATTCTGCATTCTGCAAAGTATTGCAATAAATAAACAATATTATAACAATTATAAAGAAAATGTAGGCAATTTTATGGCCTTTGATCTGTCAGTGCAAGTGACAACAATGAAACAACTCACTCGTTTACGATTTAGTCCGAGCTTACAACTATACCATGTATTTTAAACTATTTTAAATTTTAAAACTAAATTCAACTATAAAACTTAATAGTTAAAGTGCTTTTTAAATAAAAATTTAAATGCGACTATGATTTTCATCATACGTACAACCATCAAATTATTTATCTGTATTAAAAATTAAATTTAAAGAAAATTAAGACTTAACTAAAAACAATAAAAGCGAAAATTCTATAATACAATTTAACAATTCTTGCAATATATTTTAGAAATATTTTAAAAAAGATTGTAAATCACTTAATCGTGTTTTGTATTAGCGGCACGCGGCGGTCACGTGGCGTAAACAAGATGGCGGCCGCCTTCATTTAAATGTGACCGCGGTAATTGTTTGTCGGTTTTTAAATAGCATTAACGGTTCACAATTCAATTTCTAAACGCGTGTGAAAATTAATTTGTAATTTATAATACAAATGAAATGAATTTGTTCGCGTGAGTACCAATAGCTTATAATCTTATAGGGAAACTGGTACCTATTATTTGTCTCAGCTTCACGCTGTATCCCGCACGAGGCAGGCAGAGGGAACCTGGGAACCTAGTGTTATGACACTCCGTTCCACTTCCGTTCCCCACTTTCCGCCGAATTTGAGGCATTGCGTGTTGAGTGACCTATTATTTAAAAATATATATTTTGAATACGCTAGACTCTAGCGGCTAGAGAACCGCGTTTTGTATAGATAAATATTTCATACTTATTTACATTGATATGTAATAACATACATTTCAAACACAAATCAGAACAAATCAAATCTAATATCTTAAACACTAAACACACATTAAAAGTACTTTAAGTCTAACATGATTTCTATTTGAAATTATTTAATATTTATATATTTACTAAATATATCAATTATAAAAAGTTATGTTGGATATTGTCACGCAATGGTAAGGATAATAAGAAGTGAAATAACACATTTAGTTCTAGTGTTGTATAGTGACGGAACTCAACGCCGAACTGTGCCTCGTTACAGAAATGAAAATAAATTTTGAATTTTATTAGTATTTAATCATTCCTCTGAATAGATATTCAGCCTCCAGTCGTCGCGTTTACACTCACACCAAAAAATGTTACCAAATATTTAATAAAATTATTCACTTATTCAAGTTAGCCAAGTTAATCATATAATTTAACTATTTTTAACATATTATGTATTTACTTTAAACACTTTTATATTTGAATGATATGTTCTCCTGTAATTAATTGTACATAATTTTATTAGTGTTTGTAGTTATGTTAGCATAATCTAAGAATAAATAACTAAATAAGTAAGTATTATACATATGTATTGATAAAATACTACCTTTTTCTTACCCATTCTGTAGGTGGATGGCATTGGATATTCTCACAAAGGAACAAAGCGCGAGTGCGGGTTATTG
The DNA here is from genome assembly GCA_019049475.1 of Eueides isabella. Classification (NCBI taxonomy): domain Eukaryota; kingdom Metazoa; phylum Arthropoda; class Insecta; order Lepidoptera; family Nymphalidae; genus Eueides; species Eueides isabella. The sequence goes on from CM032404.1 coordinate 11,648,156, forward strand.
AGCAACTTTATATATAATTCAAACTGAACACTCGCCAAACGGATTTAGATTCTATACTCAGTTTGTTCGGACAGTATTATGCAGAAATTACATTTATTTTTAAAATCTACACGTTGTATAACGCATATAACACGGACGGCAGAGGGAACCTAGGGTTCCGATGTTCCCCAATTTATGTATATTTTTTTTGAGATATTGTCTAGTGTCAGTGACATGAAGGCGGAAATCAATATTCAAGCATAATGTTGTTACCAGAGTGACAAACTAAAAATAATTCTTAAGCACGAGTTGGAATAGAACTAACTACCGTTATTAACTGTGCCCCTGAGCTACGATTTATAATTGAATTTTATAATAGTTTTCTCATCTATTGAGATAGTATTAATATTGGTAGTTAAAAAGCATGTTTTTCTTTCAGCTTCACGCTTTTTTCCATGATACACAATAAGAAAGGCTTAGGAACCTATAGGAACTAGTGTTGAGAATATTCACTCCATTTAGACACTGCCGTTCTCCACTTTCCTCCGAATTTGAGGCATTGGGTGTTCAGAGCGATGCTCAACGCCGCGCTGTGCCTTATTACTTGATCGAAAAAATGAACATATTTTAAATTTAAACTAAAATTCGTTATATCTAACAGAGAAAAGCGCAAAGAACAACGAAGCTGTTTATACTTAGTCAGGTTATAATTAAGTGGATAAATAAAAGAAAACTAAATAGCTAGAATATAGTAAGCTGTCATAAGGTCACGTATAGTCTTCTAACTTCCATTAGTCCCGGTCTTTGTTTTCAAAGTCTGCTTTCCAACTCAACTGCTCCACTTTGGAGATATCAGCATCCTTGCTGGTCTTCCAAGGACGTCCGGGGAGTCGAACTCCAGGGTCAGGCATAGCATGGCACCTCTTTCCCACAGTTTCTGTTGGACGCTCTTGCAGCTTATAGGCTGTATGTAACAATATCCCTGGCTGGTCCAAGGTCGTATACAAACTGAAGAGATTAACAATTAAAAAATATGAAACGTATATGAACGCAGTCACTGAAATATCATGTATTTATTATTTATTTTCCATTTCACTCGTTTCAAACCAAAAGTAATTGCTATTTTAATTATTGAAGTCGTTCATAGCGCAAAGCCAAGAGTGTGACTGTTAACGTGACGCGTTTTGGGATCCATTATTATTCAGGGGAATGTAAATATTTACGCAGTAAAGCGCAGTATAGAGTTTCGTCACTCACCACGCAATGCTTCACGAATTAGGCGGAAATTGGTGAATGAAAATAGTATTTATTGTTGGGAATTAAAAAATATTAGAAGAAAAAAAAATATATATTTTTTCTTTCAAAAAATGTTAAAAAAATAAAATCCCGTAATTGTTATGACAAGAAAAAAGGCACTTTAAAATAGTAAAGATATTAAATAAATACCATTCTCTGTTGCCAAACAGTAATTTCTTACGAAATGTCTTTGGGTAGCGGAAATTTGTAAAAAATCTCCGTACAAAGATGCTAACAACAGAATAAATTGTAGCTTGATGAGAACGTATGGTTTAGTTGATCAGAGCGCTTCAAAGGTTTCTAAAAGGGGCGGGTTCAATCCTGCTACGTTAAAATTTTTATACTCTTTTAAATTTAAATTTAATATTTTCTTTCCTAAGTGTGGAATAACACTTTAAAAGATAATAAAAATAAGTAAAAACAGATTAGTTTTTCAATAAATCTATCAAAACAAGGTAAAAAAACCAACTGTAATTTTAAATAACGATTTTTCCAGATTTTTAATACAAATATTACATAAAACCATCCTGAAGGCTATAATTCAATACTTTCTAACTTAGCTTCCACTATTACAATAAGTTGTGAAGCGAGACGCAGCTGCGATATCTCTGAAGAGAGAAAGAGATAGAACATCCTTTGTACCAAGTTTCAGGTTCCTGGAAGGAATTGTAAAATTTTAACGAAGTCATCGCGAACCGGAACAAGTTCTTGCGGAAATGAAAAATGACGACGGAAATTTTAAAAATATAGTTAAGTTATATAGATATTCATATTTTTTTTCTGTCATCATACACGTAGAAAAGTAGAGGGAACCTGGGAACCTAGTGTTAAGACACTAGCTGTTCTCGTCAACACACTTTTATTCTCAATTTACCGCTGAATTGAGGCATTGCAAGTCCAGTGACGTAACTCAACGCTACGCCTTTCCTTGTTACCAGAGCGAAGAAATGAAAATAAGTAAAATATTTCATTTCCCTCGAGTGGGGATCGAACCCACAACCAATCACAATGGCAGTGCACCCTTGAGCCCCTGAATCACGACGGGCATCATACAAATGTAATACATACATTTATTTACGAGCAAACAATAATTTTCATACATCTAACCCTCAAACGCTCGTCGGGTAAAAATTAATTAATCTTTCATCATCGGTATAACGCGAAACAAAAATGGAGGAACAAAATATACAAGCGCGGAGCTTAGCGCGGTCAATGATAAAAATAATTACTGCGAGTGTCACTGACACGCCCGTGGCTGCTATGGTATGGATGTTGCTTCATATTTATAATAAGTTTATATTGAGTCTTGTTTTTCTCACCTGTACTCTGTATTCTGGATAGGGCAGGGAAGGTACAGGGAACTTGGGAACCTGGGGACGTGCTCGTGGGTATTAATTATATATACATAGTGTTTTATATTTATAATATGTTTATATTGAGTACTTTTATCAGTATCACGCTGTTTCCCACATATGGCTGAAAAAGCAAAGAGAATTTGGAAATCTAGTGCTAAAACACTCCGTTCTACTTCCCACTTACCGCCGAATTTGAGGCATTGCATGTTGAGTAGAGGAACTCAACACGACGCTGCCTTTTGCAGAGTAAATGAAATGTAAATATTATATATGATTGAAACTACAACCATTTGTATTTACAGTTGCACGCTGGTGCCCCTGTCTCAAGGCAAACCATTACTACTATGTATGTATTTTTAATGATATTATAATATAGTGCATGAAAAGTAAAGACATATGTTCAGAGACTGAGTTGTTCGAGATATGGCTCTTATAGTTCTTGCGCGACGTTGAGTTCCGCCACTCAACATGTACACTTCAAGAATTCAGCGGAAACAGGGGAACGGAAATATTGTAAAAGTGTGTTGTGATAGGAAAGACAAAGGAAACATATTAGGTTCCCAAGTTCCCTTTGCCTATTCAACAATGTGCAGGATATAGCGTGAAGGTGAAAAACAATTAAGACAAAAAGTTTTCTTATGGTCCATATCCGAATTAAACTACTTCCGTTTCCCACTTTTCGGTGAATTCTGAAAGCATTATGTATTGAGTAGCAGTGATAAGAAGAAAATTAAACAATTATTAAACATTTATTCTCTCGAGTGAAAATTTAACCAACAACCATTTGTGATTACAATCGTACGCTTTTGCTTGTGAAATAATAAATAATACATTTTGAGGCCTGTTGTGGCGCATTTGACGCCATTCAACACAACATGTCTCAATCCAGGTTCCCAAGTTTCCTCTACCTAGTCTGCCATGTACAGAATATAGCGTAAAGTTTAGCTTTTTTTTTCTTTTTTTTTTTCTTTTCAGCTTCACGTTGTATCCCGCACTAGGCAGGGTAGGCAGAGGGAACGGAAGTGAAACCTAGTGTTATGACACTTCGTTCCACTTCCGTTCCCCACTTTCCGCCGAATTTGAGGCATTGCGTGTTGAGTGGTGGAACTCAACGCCGCCCTTTGCCTTATTACCAGAGCGAAGAAAATGAACATTAAATATTTAAATTGAAAATATTAAATATTTCTTTTCCTCGACTGGGGATCGAACCCAGAACCTGTCGGTTACAGTCACACTCTTGTGCCGCTGCGTCACGACAAGTCAAAGTTTAGCAATAAGTAATTAAATAAAATAATCCTAAAAAATAAAAATAGACAAAAGCCGCTTCCACAACATCAACATGATCAAATATAAAATGTAGACGGTACAAGTATTGCGAATTAATCGAAACACAATCGAGTGCGATCGACGCGCGCGAGGCTAAGTGGGTCACAGTACTGCTGTGTGGGCTGCAGAGAATGAGAGGGTTCAATTTGTAAATAGCTTGTTTGTTAGGAAGTAAATTATGTTATTGTTCTATTATAATATTATATAAAACATCTCCGTGGCGCAGCGGCACAAGCGATTGACAGTAACCGACAGGTTGTGGGTTCGATGCCACTCGAGGAAATGAAATAATTAATTTCTTCGCTCTGCTACAAGGCGAAACGGGGCGTTGAGTGAGGGCGGGCACCACTCAATACGCAATGCCTCAAATTCGGCGGAAAGTGGGGAACGGAAGTGAAACGGAGTGTCCTAACACTAGGTTCCCAAGTTTCCTGTGCCTACCCTGCCATGTGCAGGATACAGCGTGAAGCTGAGAAAAATCTTTAGATAGTTTGTAGCTTTGTGCTCTTCTGACGTAAAACCTAAAATACAATAAAGTTTCATTTAAATTGTTACAGTAGTTTTAGCTTGAAATACTGTAACAAGTATCATCCCAGATTGTTCATTCCCTGAATGAAGCCCTGAATGATATTTGCTTACTGTTATATTTACTAGTCATAACCACAGTTGAAGCGCAGCGTTAGTTCCGCCACTCAACACGCAATGTCTTAAATTCAGCGGGAAGTAGAGAATGGAGGTTCCAAGTTCCCTCTTCACACTGCTAACGGCAAAATACTGCCTGAAATAGAAAAAAAAAACAATCGTGTTTGCAGTTACTCCTTCCCTTCCGAGAGCTTTACTACTGAAATACATAGGTATTATAATCAATATATCTAATTACTTGATTCATGACAGACAGAAAAAATCAAAACAACCAACAACCTTTTTGGTACTCACCAAAATGTCGCTTTTGGACCCTTAAAAAAAGATCAAAAATACTCTCCCACGCCGTAAACTGCCGCAAGGCATTGCACCACTTTTGTTACATGTTTGTGAATTGCTGATCTTATTTTGATAAGAACGCTAGAGTAAACTATAATGGAGTATCGATTCTTCCCAAAGGATTGGTGGTGAAATGCGGATAAAATGAATTTGATTTTTATCGGTTTGTGCTTTTTTTGCTTGTATTGTTTATTTTTTTAATATATGTTTTTTTTAAAGCGTACACATGTTATAGAAATATGTTACGTGGATCGTAACTGTTAGATGTTATAGTTTATTTAGTAATTAGTTTTAGTTAAAATTTATGACCGTGATATGGTAGTTTCGAGATGGATTCAATTTGAAATATCAAATTTGAGGACTGTCGTGCCGAAGCGGCATAAGCGTGTGACTGCAACCGACAGGTTTGAGTTCGATTCCCAGTCGAGGAAATGAACTATTTAATTTTTCAATTTAACTATTTAAGTTTCAATTCTTCGCTCTGGTATAAGGCAAAAGCGCGGCCGTGGTTCTGCCATCAACACGCAATGCTTCAAATTCGGCGGAAAGTAGGGAAACGGAAGTAGAACGGAGTGTTTTACACTTAGGTTCGGGTTCCCTTGCTAACCTGCTCGTGAGGGATACAGCTGAAGCGTAGAAAAAAAAAATTGTATAAAGATTTTGTAAGGATGACGATTCCGAGCTTTCTTATCGGACATTGATACAAAACAAATAAACAGGATATTTTTGCTTATCTAAAAAATATAATATATACATAGCGAAGCGTGGACTACCATATTAAATCATTAACTAGTCATGGAATTACTGACGCTTACGCTGTATCCTGCTCATGGCAAAGTAGACATTGGAAAGTGGAACTGTATTGGCAAGCAAGTATGTATCAATATTTCGTTTACTAACTTTACACTGAATTTGAGGTTTTCGTGTTGTGGGGACAAAACTCAACGCAGGCTTTGCTGTTAACAGAGCAACGAAATTAAAATGTTAAATATTCAATTTTTCGAGCAGGAACTGAACCTATAGCCTGTCGCCTCTTAAAGTTTCACGCTTGTGTTCCTACGCCACGACAGGGTATATATTATAAGCGAAAACGCATTATAAGCAGTTAATCAATGATACACCATCACTACGAAAAAACACATCGGGTATTCCTCAGCTCTCCCGGCATGGCACGTTGCAGAGGGAGCTTTGGAACCTAGTGTTGAAGACACTCGTTCCACTTTCGGTTCCCCACTTCCTCGAATTGAGCCATGTTTAATGAGTAGCGGAAACTCAACGCCGCGTTTTGCCTGGTACCATGAGCGAAGAAATGAAAATATTGAATATTTAATTAGAAAATATTAAATATTCATTTCCTCATAGTGGGGATCGAACCCACAACCTGTCGTTACAGTAAATGTTTGTGTCAGCTGACGCCAAGAAGGCCTGAACAATCAACAAATCGGGTATATATGTAAAATATTCAAC